>JAXCMG010000015.1:5297333-5321678 GCA_034642415.1 Podarcis siculus
GATAGATAGATAGATAGATAGATAGATAGATAGATAGATAGATAGATGATAGATAATTTTCTGTTTTACAATTTAGAATATTCATTTATACAACCTAAAAATACCAATGACTCCCCTTCTTCTCTTTCCGTGGTTCATTTTACATATCACATCCCTGCATTTTATTTTATATAAACTAAACCATTCAGTATTCCATTATTGCATCCATGAAAACTTATTCACACTGTTGAATTTATCTTAATGCTACCAGCGTTTTCAAGTGTACACAATTTCCCCCCATATATTCCATAAACATTTCCCAATCTTCTTTAAACGAATGTTCTTCTTCTTCTCTTATTCTATACGCTAGATCCGCATATTCCATCAGCTTAAGTCGCCATTCTTCTGACAGATGAGTGTATTTTGGCTCCTTTAGGCCACAATCCAAACCTGCTTCCCTGGGAGTAAGCTGGGGGGGGGGGGCTAGCTGGGGTTTTTTGCCCTGGGCAAAGCCTCCAGAGGGGCCCCATTGAGGCTCCCAGCCTGTGTGTGTGTGCGTCTATGCAAATGTGGGGGTGCCGAACTGGGTCTTTGACCCGGTGAGTGAAATATAGCCTAGTTTTGCCCCTGAGTAAGACCAGCTGGGGATGCGGGTGGCACTGTGGGTTAAACCACAGAGCCTAGGACTTGCCGATCAGAAGGTCGGCGGTTCGAATCCCCGCAATGACGGGGTGAGCTCCCGTTGCTCAGTCCCTGCTCCTGCCAACCTAGCAGTTTGAAAGCACATCAAGTGCAAGTAAATAAATAGGTACCGCTCTGGTGGGAAGGTAAACGGTGTTTCCGTGCGCTGCTCTGGTTCGCCAGAAGCGGCTTAGTCATGCTGGCCACATGACCCGGAAGCTGTCTGCGGTCAAACGCCAGCCTCCTCGGCCAGTAAAGTGAGATGAGCGCCGCAACCCCAGAGTCATCCGCCACTGGACCTATCAGTCAGAGATCCCTTTACCTTTACCTTTTAAGCCCAGCTGAGCTCAGTGGGGCTTTCTCCCCACTGGCCATGTATGGGTTGTGCTATAAACTGTCCTGTTGCCCTCACAAGAGAAGAGGGGCCGGATTCTCCTCCACAGTTTCTCCTGATGGCAAGTGGGGGCTTTTAATCCGCATCAGTGACGGTGATAATGCAGACGGTCAGGAGGAAAAGGATGCCGCCACAACCGCGTGTTCCTTGTGCGAGCGACAAAGTGACATTACAAACAAGGAGAAAGACCTTGAGGAGCTTACAATCACAATTTCACTGAGAAGCCAAGGAAACGATCGTTGTGGTGGGTGTGCAGGACGCAGGGAGGGGGGCAGGAGGCCGTGTGGGGCAGCCATTTCTTTTTTGCCTCCAGCGGCCAAACCATCCAGGGTGTCTGGCAGCCCTCGACAGAGCTCTCCCTAATAATAATAATAATAATAATAATAATAATAATAATAATAATTTATTATTTATATCCCCACCCATCTGGCTGGGCTTCTCCAGCCACTCTGGGCAGCTTCCAAAAAAAATTAAAATACCGTAATACATCAAACATTAATAGCTTCCCTAAACAGGGCTGCTTTCAGATGTCTTCTAAAAGTCTGGTAGTTGTTCTTCTCTTTGACATCTGGTGGGAGGGAGTTCCATAGGGCGGGCGCCACCACCTAGAAGGCCCTCTGCCAGGCTCCCTGTAACCTCACTTCTCGCAATGAGAGAACCGCCAGAAGGCCCTCAGCGCTGGACCTCACTGTCTGGGCTGAACGATGGGGGTGGAGACGCTCCTTCAGGTATACTGGACCGAGGCTGTTTAGGGCTTTCAAGGTCAGCACCAACACTTTGAATTGTGCTTGGAAACATACCATGAGTTTGCCCCATCCTCCTTCAAAGCCCTCCAAGCCGATGGCTGTCTCTGCATCCTGTGGCAGAGAGTTCCGTAGCTGAACAGTGCGCCACTGAGCAAAGAAGGGCTTTTTCTTCGCCTGCCTTGCCCTTGACATGCTGCTGGCCTTCGTCCCACGGGGGTGGCTCCCCCACCAGCAGCCACTGCCCTATAAAGGACACGGCTGAAGGTCAGGGAGGGAGGGGGAGGCCTCTGGGCCAGCGGCACTCAGCGGCCCCCGGCCCCGCAGAAGGAGCAGCCACGCCTAACCCAGGAGAGCCCGATTAAGGAATGTTAACCTTCCCCAATGAGGCTCATAAAGCAAATAATGGAATCCTTTAGAACAGGACATTGGCACGTCCAAGGCTGGGTGCCCCTGCTGCTGGCACCCCCCGCCCTGCAAGGTCACTGGAGAAGGCAGGCCGGGCTCAGCGCCCCCTCCCCAGGAGCACGGGCAGGGTGGGGGTCCCGCTCATTAGAGGTCATTCTCTGGCTAAATGTGCACGGAGGACTCCTGCCCTTATCCGACCTTCATCTCTGCTCCATGGAAAGAACGGGCTGCCGCCCAGGGGAGAGGCCTGATGCCAGCGCGATAGGCCGGGGCTTGGGAGCGATTTCCTGGGCTGCGGCTAATGGGAGAGCCTGCCCTATCTCGGCCATCTCCCACGGCTGAGCCATTGGGGGCCTAATGTCCCCTGCTGCCCTTTCCTGCAGCTCCCGGGGCAGCGGGACGTTTGTTCCACTCGGGAGCCCCGGAAAAAGGTGCCTGGGGATTGCGCGGGGGGTGGAGGGGGGACGCAGCAGCCAGAGTGAGGCCTCCCTCCCCCCTCACATGGATAGAAACCGGGCTGCGGCTTAGACTTCTGTGGCTGAACATCAGGAAAGCCTGCAGGATCAAGCCCATGGCCCATCTAGTCCAGCATTCTGTTCTCACAGTGGCCAAACAGGTGCCCACAAGCAGGATTCGAACACAAGAGCAACTCTCCCCTCCAGCAACTGGAATTCAGAAGCAATTGCTGGATCCATCACAGACAGGACCCATGCCATTGCCCCTCCCAGCTGCAAACCCTCCCCAGGTGCCAAAAGCTTCTGTATCCATTTGCATCCTTTTATACTTTCTTGGGCTCCATGATCACTGCAGGTGGTGACAGCAGCCACGAAATTAAAAGACGCCTGCTTCTTGGGAGAAAAGCAATGACAAACCTAGACAGCATCTTAAAAAGCAGAGACATCACCTTGCCTACAAAGGTCCGTATAGTTAAAGCTCTGGTTTTCCCAGTAGTGGTGTATGGAAGTGAGAGATGGACCATAAAGAAGGCTGATCACCGAAGAATGGATGCTTTTGAATTCTGGTGCTGGAGGAGACTCTTGAGAGGCCCATGGACTGCAAGAAGATCAAACCTATCCATTCGGAAGGAAATCAGCCCTGAGTGCTCACTGGAAGGACAGATCCTGAAGCTGAGGCTCCAAGACTTTGGCCACCTCCTGAGAAGAGAAGACTCCCTGGAAAAGACCCTGATGTTGGGAAAGATGGAGGGCACAAGGAGAAGGGGACGACAGAGGACGAGATGGTGGGACAGTGTTCTCGAAGCTACCAGCATGAGTTTGACCAAACTGCGGGAGGCAGTGGAAGACAGGAGTGCCTGGCGTGCTCTGGTCCAGGGGGTCACAAAGAGTCGGGCACGACTAAATGACTAAACAACAACATCTGAGCGCTGAGAGGGCCCCCAGTGCCAAGCCCCCAAAGGCAAATGCTGGAGGGGACCACCAGGCTCCTCCTGCCTCTTTGCAGAAAGCAGAAGCTCCCCCCACCCCAAAAAACAGTGCACTCTTTTTGCATCATCGCAAGAGGCTCCTCCATCAGGTCAGCCCCCCGGGAGCCAGCGAGGGAGTCTGCAGGGTCCAGACTCGTCCTGCTTGGCAGTGAAATCTGATGGTGGGGGGAGCACCTGTGCAAACCACCTACACCTGTTTCCTCTGTCCCCCCCCCCCCCGCCAGGAAGGGGAGACTGGAGCAGTTGCACCTGCTTCTGCTAAGACCAGTCGGTGAGCTCTGGGTGTCACAGAGCTGTTCTGCGGACACAAATGAATAGCGGTGATGCTCTCTGGCTGCTACCTAAGCTGAGCCAATACCTGCAAGGTGCTTCTTGTTCTGCTCTCACCTCCTCTGTCTGTCCCCCCCCCCTTTGCTGATGGCCAGTTCCCTCTTCTTTCTCCTGCCCCCCCCCCCAGCAAAGACACCCAAGGAGGGTGTCAGATGGACGGCTGCTGCCACCTGCTGGCTTCCTTGTGCAAAAAAAGGGCTTTTGATGAGCCAGCTTTGGGGGGGGGCGTCTCCCAAGAGGCTTCTGCTGAGGACTAGCACCCACCTTGTCACGCACAGCGATCTTCAGCGACTGCAAAGGACAGACACCCACGTTTTAGGGACCTGGTAGCCCCAGCTGGAACCAAACTCAAGCACCGAAAGATCAATTGCAATATTTTCTTCTGCAAGCTTCATCTAGGTAAAGGTAAAGGGACCCCTGACCATTAGGTCCAGTCGCGGATGACTCTGGGGTTGCGGTGCTCATCTCGCTTTATTGGCCGCGGGAACAGCTTCATGTGGCCAGCAGGACTAAGCCGCTTCTGGCGAACCAGAGCAGTGCACGGAAACACCACTTACCTTCCCACCAGAGCGGTACCTATTTGTCTACTTGCACTTTGATGTGCTTTTGAAATGCTAGGTTGGCAGGAGCTGGGACTGAGCAACAGGCGCTCACCCCGTCGCGGGGATTCGAACCGCCGACCTTCTGATCGGCAAGCCCTAGGCTCTGTGGTTTAACCCACAGTGCCACCCTCGTCCCCTAAGCTTCATCTAGTCCTATCCTAGTCCTGCAATGCAGGACAGGATAGGACAGGTCACTCCTTGGAGCAAACAGCAAAGGAACTCTGAGGAGACAGAGCAGCTGTTGCAGTTTTTGGGTCCTGGCTGGGCCTCCCCCCAAAATGCTCCCTTGCCTGCAAACACCAGCAGGACTCCCTGGTTTCTGCTCTGAACCACTATCATGACACAAAGCTCCATGGACTTCTTCATGTGGTGCATCATTAAGCTATGGAACTCACTGCTACAGGAGGCAGCGATGGCCACGGGCCCAGGTGGCTTTAAAAGACAAATTCACAGAGAAAAGGGCTCTCAGTGGCTACCAGCCATGGTTTCCAAGTTCACAGGGGGGGCAGTAAATTATTCTATTTGCCAAAGCATGTACAGGATGAGCACCCCCTCTTTCCGTCCACCCCCCTTCCCAGAGCAAAACAGTGGTCGCAAGAGAGGCTGAGATGACCCTGTGTTTGCAAGAGGGGGGCTGGGAGGAGTGCCGAAAGAAGAGGCACCCTGGCGCATCTGCAGCAGCACAACCAGACGCCTTCACCTGCCCCTCCTGCAAAAACACATGTCTCTCCCGCATCGGTCTCTGCAGCCACAGCAGGTGCCGCAACTTCCCAGCAGTTTGACTTCACCCCCAAAGATAGACTCCTCCTCTGTCTCCCGAGATAGAAGGATGCCGACTGGTTGCGATCCACGAGGGCCTTGTGGCAAATGGACACACAGAGAGTTTATGGGACAAATGGATGGAGGAGTGATGGCTGTTCTCTGCCTCCACTGTCTGGGGCAGCAAATGCCTGTGAATATGGGGAGAGTTGCTCTAGTGCTCAAATCCTGCTTGCCACTTTCCCATAATAGGCATCTGCTTGGCCACTGTGAGAACAGGACACTGGACTGGATGGGCCCCTGGCCTGATTCGGCCGGCTCTTCTTAGGTTCTGACATCCTACTTGTGGGATGTGACACATGTAGCAGTCAAGTACAACATTCCTTGTTTTCCTAGAGTGGGCATGCAGGGGGATGTTTGGTCCAGCCAGTCGAAAACTTCCTGTTTCCTCCTGGCTGGGACATTCTTCCTTTGTATGTGACTAGAGGTGGGCGTGACCTCACCTGTCCAGGTAACACAAAAGGACAAGGCACGCAGCACACCCTCTCTCTTTGACTTCCTCCTTTTTCCATCTTCCTTTCATCATGTGAACTGCCAGTCTGCAGTCACTGGGATTATTCCCCAATATTCCCCAATATGTACATATTTGTAACTAAGTTTGCCTTCAGGGATCCAACTATGAACTGATGATGTGAGTAAACTTCTTTTATATACTTAAGACTGTGGCGTGTTTACTCTTTTAAGAGGGATGTAAGGGAACTTACCAACAATCTGATATTGAGAGGCTTAAACAAGCCTGCAACCAGCTACCTGCTGTGCTTTTAAAAGGGGAATGTGAAACTCTGCTAAGTAAAGGAACTTGCTAGTGCAAGTTAGGCATAATAATAATAATAATAATAATAATAATAATAATAATAATATTTTTTTTATTTATACCCTGCCCTTCCCAGTTCAGAAAACCGGGCTCAGGTTAACAACAAATTTTAAACACTTAATTGATGCAACAAAAAACAGCATAAAATACAGTATAAAACGTGAATAACAATACATTCAGAATTCAAAAATCAATTTAGGGGGGAAATCCATCCAATAAACATTAGATGATCGCCAGGGCTGGCTGGCTAAATGAATCCTATTTGGGCCAGCGAGGAGACCAGGGGAGAATTAGCTGTGGGATCCCAGAGCGGGTAATCTTCACAAAAAGGGGAGGAAGGGGAATAAAAGATCAGGCTAAGTTCAAATTGAAAGCCAAGCAGAATAGCTCTGTCTTACAGGCCCTGCGGAAGGAGTTTAAATCCTGCAGGGCCCTGGTCTCATGGGACAGAGCTTTCCACCAGGTCGGAGCCATCACTGAGAAGGCCCTGCCCCGGTGGAGGATATTAATAAACAATATATCCTCTCCTGCCTCCCTGAACATTCCCACACTACTTGTGAATGTCACGCTGGCTAGGGAACATCAGAAGCTGCCTCGCACCAAAGCTCAGACCCGTTGGTCTATCTAGGTTAGTACTGTCCGCTCTGACTGGCAGCAGTGGCTCTCCAGGGCTTCAGAGGGAGCCTGGGGCAGGTGTTCGGCCACTGAGCCCCATAGGCCTTTCCCCATACGCAGCCTCCACTGGTCAGTGGGGGATGCTGGCCTTGAGGGAGCCGCCTGGGCCAGGGCCAGCAGCAGCGGGGCTCTCCTTGAACACTTCAGCTGCGCTCAGCTGGCAGCAGCAACGCAGTCGAGTCTGGGAGGGGGCGATGGAGAGCCTTGGAGGAGGCTGAGAGGAGCCTGGGCTTGGCCCAGAGCAACGGTCTCCATCATCATCATCACTGGAAGGGTGTTCAGCTCACGGCCGGCCACCTTCCCTGGGTGACCGAGGGAGGCTTAGGAGGAGTGAGCGACGTGCCTTCAAGGACACAGGTGACTCCCCTGAAAGTTAAGCAGCCCCCCCCCCCGGGATTAGCACACGTCGCCGCCGCTAAGACAAAGGCGGCTGGACACGCCATGTTTTATTCAGAGCGCTGGCCCAGGTCTCCTGCCTCCTGTTTGCATTCGTAATCTATAATCCCCTCCATAATGCCAGATGAACCTCCACCGACAGAATTCAAATGCCAGCGCTGGGAGAGCTCTCGGGCTGCGGCAAAGGCTGTGTCCTTGGCACCCCATGGCAGGGAGGGGGGAGAAGCTGGGGGGGGGAGATCTGCAGCCTGGCCTGTGTAAGGGGAGGAGGGGCTGCCCTCTAGGGTGGCTCACGCTGCGAGGGTCAGGGATGTGCCGCCTCAGAGGGGGAGACCTGCCCGGCCTGCAGAAGGCACCCTGGCCAATGCCCAAGGGCACCTCCAGGCCCCTGTCTGGAATCACAGAATAGCAGAGCTGGAAGGGACCTCGAGGATCATCTAGTCCAACCCCCTGAAATGCAGCAATCTTTTGCCCAACGTGGGACTTGAACCCACATCCCTGAGAGAAAGAGTCCTGCGCTTCATCGACTGAGCTATCCAGGATGGTGGTCAGCAGTAGCGCTGGGCAATATCTGGTTTTCTTTCTTTTTTGGATGAAAAAATTCTTTATTGAAATTCATTAATGTCATTACAGATTTAACTTCACACATACACATACATACTATATCTATCTATCTATCTATCTATCTATCTATCTATATATATACACTTAAATTAGTTTAACTTTGAATGTTAATTTGACCTTCTAATTCCACTTAGATATCAGCTAAGCTAAAATCATATAATGGTACATAAAATAAAATAAACAACAACAACAAACTGAAGTAAAATAAATATAGACTTCCCATCATTTCCCGATATAGTTGACATTTGTGATTTTGAATGTACTTATAATTATTACCTTACATTTAATATACAGTGGTATCTCAGGTTACATACGCTTCAGGTTACATACGCTTCAGGTTACAGACTCCGCTAACCCAGAAATAGTGCTTCAGGTTAAGAACTTTGCTTCAGAATGAGAACAAAAATCGGGCTCCAGCGGCAGCAGCAGGAGGCCCCATTAGCTAAAGTGGTGCTTCAGGTTAAGAACAGTTTCAGGTTAAGTACGGACCTCCAAAACGAATTAAGTACTTAACCCGAGGTACCACTGTATATATATTCTAAAATTAGCTTAACTTAGAATGTTAATTTGACCTTCTAATTCCACTTAGATATCAGCTAAGCTAAAATCATATAACGGTACATAAAATAAAACAACAACAAGAAACTGAAGTAAAATAAATATAGACTTCCCATCATTTCCCGATATAGTTGACATTTGTGATTTTGAATGTACTTATAATTATTACCTGACATTTAATATACTTTCTAATACTTTCTTACAACCTAGCGTTTCGATTTTCCTTTATTTCTTAATATTTTATGTACACAAGGGTCATTCAAACACTACCATAGATAATATGTCACTGTTATTTTTTTTTGTAAGTATCTCTTAAACATTTCCCATTTCTGAGAAAATAATGTCTCAGGGAACCCACATCCCTGAGAGAAAGAGTCCCGTGCTTCACCGACTGAGCTATCCAGGACGGTGGGTCAGCAGTAGCGCTGGGCAACATCTGGTTTTCAGCTTCGTGATAAACATCAGAATATAGTGATAAACGTATCACAATGTCCGAAATAAGAATGGAACTAAGCAGAGGCTTGGCTGACTCCACAGTTTCCCCCATATTGTGACGTTTGCATAGCAGAGACACACACAGCATAAGTTGCAATATATTTCCAGGTCAAAAATTATGAAACCAATATCACAATATGGACTTCAAACCAGTTTGGGGCGATGTATCAATTTATCGCCCAGCCCTAGAAGGCAGCACCTGAGAAGATGGAGGAATTATGGTCTGGCTCTGGCAAGGCAGCTCCTCCTCCTCCTCCACTCCCCTCCCCAATGCAAAACTTTTTTATTTTATTGGATTTGTTTCATAAAATTTATCTACTGCTTGCTTGCCAAAACCCTCAAAGCAGTTCACAAAGAACAAAGCAATGAAATCATTTTACACACACACACACACACACACACACACACACACACACACTGGTACCTTGGGTTAAGAACAGCTTAGTTTATGAACAACTTGGATTAAGAACGCTGCAAACCTGGAAGTAGGTGTTTTGGTTTGTGAACTTTGCCTTGGAAGCAGAACATGTTGAGTATGTTCCATTTGTAAATTGAGTCCCCCGCTGCTATGGGAAAGCACACCTTGGTTTAAGAATGCTTTGGTTTAAGAACGGACTTCCAGAACGGATTAAGTTTGTAAACCAAGGTACCACTGTATTGTTACCACACCAACCTCTGAGCGTTGAGAAATTCCAGGGCTTCCAGGCGCTTATGAAGGGCTGAGTTTCCTTGGAATGAGGGGCAGCAGAGAGTGGTGCCGTTAGGCTTTGTGCTTTATCTACGCATATAGACAACCTGAGCCTATGATGGAGGGGTGTTGGTTTCTGTTTGTGCCACTGTGCAGTGCTTGGAGTCACAAGACTCTGTTTTGCATTCCCGAGATTCAAGGCTGTTGGAAGTCTCACGGAAGACGGGAGACAGATGTGACGTTACTGGTTTCCTGTTCCTTTGTTTTTCAGGTTGCTCTCTGCTTTCACAGAGAGAGCATGTATATTTCTTTTCTGTCTGCGTAATTAGAAATAAAACCTAGCAATGTAGCTCAAACTTCTCGTCTCTTCTGCTGCTTTGATACTCTGCTGAATGGGGAACATGCCTGGAGCCTTATCAAAGGCTCAGCTCGTTAATCATCGTCGGGGGAGATTCTGAAGGCTCGACCGGAGGAGCAGCTCGGTCATAGCAGAGGCTCCAACAAGGGGCTCCCAGCATCAGCACCCCAAAAATGTCTTACTTCTCCTTTAGTCACAGCCATGGCTTCTAGCAAAAATCCAGCATGGCTCTGCCTCTCAGCTAAGAGCCAGTGTGGTGTAGTGGTTAAGAGCGGTGGACTCGTAATCTGGGGAACCGGGTTCGCTTCCCCGCTTTTCCACATGCAGCTCCTGGGTGACCTTGGGCTAGTCTGAAATCTCTCAGCCCCACTCACCTCACAGAGTGTTTGTTGTGGGGCTTCTGTGGAAGGAGTAAATCTGGATTAAATGGGGGCAGGAGAAGGGGCTGACGTTTTGGTGCAGACCTCATTGTGTAGATACTGCAAACCACTTGCATGAATGAGAAGCACCCACACTGCAGTAAACACCCACCTCAAAGGACCACCCTATCTTAAAACTCAGGTGTCGGTGCATGGAATGCCCCCCCTCCCAGCAAAGGCTTGCTGCAACTTTATATGCCTCCTGCCAATTAATGATGGCCTGGGAATGATCCAGCCATGTTGTTGTTGTTGTTTAGTCGTTTAGTTGTGTCCGCCTCTTCGTGACCCCCTGGACCAGAGTACGCCAGACACTCCTGTCTTCCACTGCCTCCCTCATGCTGGTAGCTTCGAGAACACTGTCCCACCATCCGTCGTCCCCTTCTCCTTGTGCCCTGTATCTTTCCCAGCATCAGGGTCTTTTCCAGGGAGTCTTCTCTTCTCATGAGGTGGCCAAAGTCTTGGAGCCTCGGCTTCAGAATCTGTCCTTCCAGTGAGCACTCAGGGCTGATTTCCTTCAGAATGGAGAGGTTGGATCTTCTTGCAGTCCATGGGACTCTCCAGAGTCTCCTCCAGCACCAGAATTCAAAAGCATCCATTCTTCGGCCATCAGCCTTCTTTATGGTCCAGCTCTCACTTCCATACATCACTACTGGGAAAACCAGAGCTTTAACTATATGGACCTTTGTTGGCAAGGTGATGTCTCTGCTTTTTAAGATGCTGTCTAGGTTTGCCATTGCCTTTCTCTCAAGGAGCAGGAGTCTTTTAATTTCGTGACTGCTGTCACCATCCAGCCATGCGCTACTCCATCTATGATTCTCTGGCCCCAGTGGGAGAGCTCCTAGTCTCTCTTTAACTTCTTCGGAAAGTAAGTGGAGCAGAGTGCTATCCTTTGGCTGGATTGCGACCTTCCCCCCCCCCCACGCCTGCCCGGTTTCAAGGCATTTTAATTAGTGCTATTTTACGCCTCCTTGTTAGTGGTTTCAGGCAAACCGACAGCTTTCTCTGTGTTGTGTTCTCTCGGTGGCACGAGAGATTTAACATACATTTTCGGTATGTCACCCTGAGCTCAAAGTGAAAAGGCGACTGACACGTTTTTTGCGGAGAAACCAAGAAACAGAATCCTTTGCAGGGGGTGTGCAGGGGGTTGATGCCCCCCCCGGGGGGGGAGAGAATGACAGGCGGAGGCAGGAAAGCAGGTGGCCCAGGAATCATAGGACAGTAGAGCTGGAAGGGACCTCAGGAGTCATCTAGTCTAGTTTAGGGGGCCCAGGGCAGGTCATGTGATGCCGTGCCAGCATATTGCCAACTCTCCTGCCCCTACCACCTGCCACGTGTGGTCTGACCAGGGCAGAATAGAGTGGTACTATTACTTCCCTTTGTGAGGGCCTGGGAATCTGATTCAGAGGCTGAACCTGAGGAATCCCAGCCTGCACAGGAGTCCCCGTCTCCAGGGTCAGCTGGGGCTTGAACCTGAAGGGCCCTCACTTGCGCCCTATCCTCAGAAGCAGTCACCAGCTGAATCCGCTCTGACTCCGGAGGTGATCGAGGACCCATTGCCTGCAGGTGCGCCTCTCCCAGCCCTGTCAGGGGAAGGTGAGTCTCCACCTGGGTCCAGTAACCCTCCAGCCTCTCCTGAGCTACAGAGGCTCAGGGCAGAGAGGCGGAGGGAACTAAGTTCCCGCAGGAGGAGTGCTGGCCTTAAGGCCAGGGGAGGCAAGTCACCTGTGGGCCAGGACCGCCCTAGGCCTCAGAAGAGATAAAGGCCAGTCAGCCCAGTCCCAGGTTGCGGGAGCTACATCGTTGGTTACCTGTTCCTGCCAGCACCCTGACCTGCTCTTCCGGAGTTCCTGACCACGCCCGGCTCCTTGCCTTGGATCCCGCTTCGCCCTGGACAGACAGCCTCCAGACCCTCGACCCAGGACCGGACTCAGACCACGCCGCACGGTAACCCCCCCCCCCCCCGGGACCAGCACACCCTTGAACCGAACACAATACTTCTGTTGATGCAGCCTATAGAATAGCGATAGATTCTGCCCGCCCCCCCACCGCTGCATCACCCTGTTGACTCGCGTTAAGCTTGTGGTCCACCAAGACCCCTGGTTCCTTTCCACATGTCCTGCTCTTAAGCCAGGTGTCCCCCATCCTATATTTACGCATCTGGTTCTTCCTGCCTAAGTGCAGAGTCTGACATTTGTCCCGCTTGAAATTCCTTTTGTTATCTTGTGCCCGGTTATCCAATCTGTTAAGGTCATCTTGAATCCCAATTCTGTCTTCTGCAGCACTAGCTACCCCTCCCAGTTTGGTGTCATCTGCCAATTGGATGAGCATCTCCTCAATTCCTTCATCCAAGTCATTTATAAAGGCATTGAATGACAACAGGCCCAGGACAGAGCCCTGAAGCACCATCACTTTGTTCCAGGATGATGAGGAACCGTTAGTGAGTCCTCTTTGGGTTTGGTCAGTCAACCAGCTACAAATCCACCTAATAGTTACCTCCTTCAGCCCACATTTTACCCGCTTCCTCGCGAGAATATCATGGACTTTATCAAAAGCCTTACTGAAATCAAGATGCATTATGTCCACAGCTTGAGCGGGTGCTTGTGGGGTAATATCTTCCACTGCACTTGAGGGCAGCAGGTATCGGGTCATGGCATTGGTCCTAGAACAATAGGATCCAGAATGCAGCAGCCTGATTGATCCTAGAACAATAGGATCCAGAATGCAGCAGTCTGATTGGTCCTAGAACAATAGGATCCAGAATGCAGCAGTCTGATTGGTCCACAGGAGCCACCCAATCCAGCTCCAGGTGGAAGTGAATCCGCAACCTGATTGGCCTACAGGAGAATCCCGGAATTAGCCAATCACGTGGGGCCCATTGTGTAAATAATGTATATAAAGCAGACATTCTGGGGGAACTTCCATTCATCACTACTATGAGCTGAATAAAGAGCATGAAATCCACTCTCGACTCTGAGTATCTTCCAGCAGGCCACTTAGGGCTCCCTTTGCCACCCGTCAGCATCTGCCACCTGAGGCAGTTGCTTCACTCTGCCTCATCCTAGGGCCACTCACCAGTCAGCAGGTGGGGAGGCAGAGGAGGAGGCAGTGGTGATGGGGGGCACCATTTTCTGTTTTTCCTCAAACGTCAAAATGTCCTGGACCTGTCCTAGCAGAGGCTTTGTCCTGTATCTCTCCCGCCCCCCCAGGAATGAGCCTGTGAGCCTGAGGAGTGGCTCTGGTGGGAAACTGAGTTCCTGGGTCTTGGAATCCTAGGACTAGAAGGTGGGAAGGTGTGGGATGGAACATCACCGTAGCAGTCAAGTGCAACACTTCCTGTTTGCCCAGAGTGGACACGCAGGGGGGGTGTTACTCCAGCCAGGAGGACTTCCTGTCACACCTGGTCTGGAACATCCTCTCCTTGCATGGACCAGGTAGATGGGCATGACCCTTGGAGACCCCATGAAAGGGCTGGTCACGCAGCCATCTTCCCTTCTTCTTCTTCGTTTTATTCCATCTTGATGCTTTTGCTGTCTGCTGGCCCTCAGCCAGCAACACATGGGCTCATTCCCATATGGGATGAACTCACACTGTCTTCTGTAACTGCCTTCAGGATCATACCATGAACTGAATGTAAGTAAACTTCTTATCATTACTTTTGAACGAAGACTGTTGTGTCTTTATTCTTTTTGAGAGGGAATAAAAGGGGATTTACCAGGAACGATCCAAGCTGGGCAAGCCAGACTGACTTGCTTAACTCAAGAGATTCAAACAAATCTTCCAACGAGCTCCCTGCAATATAGAGGGGAATGCACTCTGCTGCTAACGCGGGTGGTGCTGTGGGTTAAACCACAGAGCCTGGGGCTTGCCGATCAGAAGGTCGGCGGTTCGAATGCCCGCGAGGGGGTGAGCTCCCGTTGCTCGGTCCCTGCTCCTGCCAACCTAGCAGTTCGAAAGCACCTCAAAGTGCAAGTAGATAAATAGGTACCATTGTGGTGGAAAGGTAAATGGCGTTCCCATGTGCTGCTCTGGTTCGCCAGAAGCGGCTTAGTCATGCTGGCCACATGACCGGAAGCTGTACGCCGGCTCCCTCGGCCAGTAAAGCGAGATGAGCGCCGCAACCCCAGAGTCGGTCACAACTGGACCTAATGGTCAGGGGTCCCTTTACTAACACAGTAGCATGAGTGAGGAAGGATAATATTTAATCAATATATCCTCTCCTAGGATCCACCACATTCCCACAGAAGGGATGCCAAGGGGCATCTATTTTTTGTTTGCAAATCCCTCGCTGGCCTCTTCTCCCTTTTGCAGAGGATGGCATGGCCTGCCCAGAGAGAGATCCCACCAGGAACCAGATGCAGCCTGAGCAGGAGAGAGAGAGAGAGAGAAGTGCCCGGGTTCAAGCAGGCATGACAGGGTGGCATGAAAAGACTCCTCCGCTCCCCGAGCTCCTCCTCTTCTCCCGTTGCCCGGCCAGTGCCAGGGGCGGGGACCAGCCCCAGAAAACGTGGGCACCGATTGTTCTCGGAAGAGGCCTCCTCGAAAGAGTTAAGGCGACGCTTTGGCGGAGAATATAAAAAGACAATGAGGAGACAGGCGCCGCACCACAGCCCTCCGCCATCTGGTGCAAAGAAAGCCAGGAAAGGAAAATGATCCAATTAGCACTTGGAGCTGCCACTTTGCAGACTCCAAATCAGTTGAGCAACAGCCTCAGGTAAGAAGCTCTCGCCAAGGAAGTAGCAACATCGCGGGAGCAAGGAACACTCTCCCAGCAGCCGGGGAGACTGGCATGGGCGGGCGAGGGCTGAGCATGCCCAGGAGCGCTGCGGGGCCTCTTGCACCAATGCTCTCTGGCCGCCGTCCAGAGGAAGCCGCCTGGAGCCTCATGAGGCCGCTGGTCCAGCTCACCTCAGTGATGTCTACACTGACGGATGGCAGCAGCCCAGGGTTCAAGGACTGAACCCGGGGCCTTCTGTATGCCAGGCAGATGCCCTACCCCTCGGCCACAGCCCTCCCATCCCGTCTCTCCCTCTTTCATGGATGCCTCAGCTGAGATCCCTGCATTGCAGGGGGTTGGAATGGATGACCTTTGGGAGTCCCTCCTCTGATTCTATGGCTGAGCCCTGCCAGAAGCAAAGGCCTTTGGGGGGGCCCAGTGGGAATGTGCCCCCTCCCTGCTGCACTCAGGTCCTGCTGGTGGGCTTCTTCCCATGCTGGGAACAAGATGCTGGACTAGACAGGCTCCTTGGGCCTGATCCAGAAGCAGCCACAGGGATCGTCTTATTTTCTTGGCAGCTCAGTGCCGCCTTACAAGTTGCCTTGTTCATTGTGGCTGGTTTCACCTGTTTTTGAGGAGGTACTTTGTCGTTCATTTTTTAAAATAACTTTTATTGGCTTTCGTATAATAGAGAGCAAGTGTAGTGTAGGAATTAGAGCGTCGCACTAGGGACCCGGGAGACATGGGTTCGAATCCTCCAGGCAGCCTTGGGGGCTAGTCACTGCCTCTCAGGCTGACCTACCTCGCAGGATTGTTGTGAGGAGAGGGAGAACCACGTGCACCACCTTGAGATGGGTCGCTGGCCTGATTCAATGGGGCTCCTCTGAGCTGTGAGATTCTGCTTGCGGAGAAGGATTGATCCAGAAATATCCCCAAATAACTCTCGCCACACCCTCCAACTTGCTGACCTCGGACACAGCCCCAGACCCTCTGTTGCCGACAGGCTATGCCCACACCGGTCACCCCCCCTTGGGCATTTCAGAGGTGTCAGAGACCATGTCTACAGGTGCCACACAACCCCCTTTCTGTGTTGGTAAGGACCCGGTGGTTTAGTGTGGCAGCCTCTACCCTGTGGAACTCCCTGCCTATTGAGATCAAGCAGGCCCCTTCACTGCCCTCTTTTGTGCACCTGCGAAAAACGTGGAGGTAAATTTTAATCTGTTTTGGTATTTTAACTTTTGCATGTTTTTAAAGTGTTTCATTGTGATTTTAAGTTTTGTTTTCTTGCAGCATCTTTCCGCAAACAGCTTTAAGGTGAGTAAATGTTATGCGACAAGCAAACACATAAGTCCCTGGCGTGAGCAAACAGTTCCCCGGCTGCTGGGGTCCATTTCTCATGGGATTTTGGGGGGTTTCGTTTGTTTGTTTGCGGTGGAAAGTGGAAAGCGAAAAGGCGCCTGTTGGGCGAGGCGAGAGAGCGAAGGAGGAGGAAGGGGGGCAGAGAAGCTGCCTTGGTGGGGGGAGACAGCGCCTGGCAAGGGGCAGGTCGAGGCGGGGAGGGGGAAGAGAGAGAGAATACAATTACCGGGAGAAGAGCAGAAAGCAACAGAGAGCTGGAGATACGGGAAGGAGAAAGATAATCGGAAGAAAGTGGGGAGAGAGAAGAAGGCGCAATCGGAGGAAGGAGAAATCAAAGGGAGATCATGAATAAAGATAGAACAGGCCGGCAGAGGCTGGATGCATAATGGGATTTCGGCGCAAACTCTGATAAGGGACTCCAAGGGCCACTTTGGAGCCTCTTGGAGAGTCTCCAAAAGGAGAAGGGAGCCCCTGTGGCTTTACCACCTCAGCCCCTCGCCCGCCTGTGGGTCTGGCACAAAAGCCAAGCCAAGGGCACCTGGGAGGAAGGTGTCAAACATCGCCTTCCTGGAGGCAGAGGGGGGCACACTCCTGAGCCCAAGGGATCAGGGCCTTCCATGCGCAGCGGGTGCCAAGTGGGTGGCAGCAGGGGCGGAGGCAGGGGGTGCAGTGGGGGCGGGTCGCCCCGGGTGTCACCACTGAGGGGGGTGACACAATGCCGGGCGGCACTCATCGCAGGACTTGCAGCGTACCTGAGCCACACATCTCTCCTGGGAGTGACACGGTGGCTTGGGTGCATGCAGGCTCCGCGCTGCCCAAACAGTCTGCCCACACTCAACAGGAAGCAAAACATGTTCTGCTTCCAAGGCAAAGTTCACGAACCAAAACACCTACTTCCGGGTTTGCAGCGTTTTTAATCCAAGTTGTTCATCAACTAAGCTGTTCTTAAACCAAGTTAGCACTGTATATGGTATTAAGCAACGAGGAGCATCTGTTTGCATCATTTATCCATTTTCAACACTTCTGAAAAGTTACTGGAAACCACAGGAGGCGAGGGGATTCTTCTGCTCCAATCCTGCTGACACCTGGTTGGCCACGGGGAGAACAGGCTGCTGGTCTAAATGGGCTGCTGGCCTGATCCTGCGGGCACTGATTACGTTCTTATGACTTGGGGAGGGAAGGACATCGACTCAGGCCCCAAGTGTCTTTTGCTGCCTGTGGGACCTCTCTCCACCTTCCCTCCCCTTCCTCCTTCCCTGGCATTTGGGTAAAAAAAACACCTCCATTGGGGAAGAACGCCAATCCTTCCTTGCAGTCTGCAGCTGCTGCTCTCTTGACAGGAGTCCAGAATGGCGGGTGGGACCCCCCTGGGACTCCCCCCCCCCAGCAGCTCCTCCCAAAGTCAGGCCGATATCATCCAGGGTTGCTTTTGACACTGTCTGAATTGATCCCACTTTGTTTGCTGAGAGAGAGGGGAGTGTGGCAGGGAAGCGGGTCTCCTTGGTGATGATGTTACCGCCACTTAATGCCTTGCCCCCGGGGCCACCGGCTCAGCGTCAGGGTCAGGGCAGGGCCAGCATCAAGGTAGAGGTCCTGAACCTGCCTCTGCCCCCCCCCCAGCCCTGCCGAAACCCTCGCCTTCTGCCTGCCCTTGCATGCTGTCAGTTGCCCGCCAGAGCGACATGCGTCCGCAAGGATTATATTTGCAAGTCTAATTTACCAGGCTGTGTGCGGAGGACGGAGACCTGTTAAGTCAGAGGCAGCTTCTGCATCAAAATGTTTAGCCTGGAGAGGAGGAGGTGGAGAGGTCATCCTAGAATGGCAGAGCTGCAAGAAGGCGTTGTGACACCCGAGGCGGCAAACCACTATGTACGGCGCATGTGCGGCAGCGTTACGTACAGCGCATGCGTGTGACGCTGCACATGCGCTGGCGGTTTGCTGCCAGTGGCAGGATTCTCTGCTTGCAGCTGTGGTGGCACGATGGCTGCTTCCACTGCCACGAGCCCTTGCAGGGTGCCTTCTTGTCACCCCCCAGACATGGCACCTGGGGCGCACCGTCCCCCCTCCCTGTTGCAACGCCACTGCTCTCGGGCTTGCCAATCAGAAGGTCAGCAGTTCGAATCCCTGCAATGGAGTGAGCTCCCTTTGTTTGGTCCCAGCTCCTGCCAACCTAGCAGTTCAAAAGCACATCAAAGTGCAAGTAGATAAATAGGTACCGCTCCAGCGGGAAGGTAAACACATTTTCGTGTGCTCTGGTTTCCATCACGGTGTCCTGTTGCGCCAGAAGCGGTTTAGTCCTGCTGGCCACATGACCCGGAAAGCTGCCTGTGGACAAACGTCGGCTCCCTTGACCTGAAAGCGAGATGAGTGCCATACCCCATAGTTGCCTTTGACTGGACTTAACCATCCAGGGGTCCTTTAAAAGGTAAAGGGACCCCTGACCGTTAGGTCCAGTCACGGCCGACTCTGGGGTTGCGGTGCTCATCTCGCTTTATTGCCTGAGGGAGCCGGCATACAGCTTCCGGGTCATGTGGCCAGCATGACTAAGCCGTTTCTGGCGAACCAGAGCAGTGCACGAAAATGCCGTTTACTTTCCCACCGGAGCGGTACCTATTTATCTACTTGCACTTTGATGTGCTTTCGAACTGCTAGGTTGGCAGGAGCTGGGACCGAGCAACGGGAGCTCGCCCCGTCGTGGGGATTCGAACCGCCGACCCTCTGATCGGCAAGTCCTGGGTTCTGTGGTTTAACCCGCAGCGCCACCCGTGTCCCCTTTAAAGGTAGGTAAAGGTACCCCTGCCCGTACGGGCCAGTCTTGACAGACTCTGGGGTTGGTGCGCCCATCTCACTCTATAGGCCGGGGGCCAGCGCTGTCCGGAGACACTTCCGGGTCACGTGGCCAGCGTGACATCGCTGCTCTGGCGAGCCAGAACCGCATACGGAAACGCCGTTTACCTTCCCGCTAGAAAGCGGTCCCTATTTATCTACTTGCACCCGGGGGTGCTTTCGAACTGCTAGGTTGGCAGGCGCTGGGACCGAGCAACGGGAGCGCACCCCGCCGCGGGGATTCGAACCGCCGACCTTTTCGATCGGCAAGCCCTAGGAGCTGAGGCTTTTACCCACAGCGCCACCCGCGTCCCTATACCTATACCCGCGTCCCTATACCTATCCCTATACCGCGTCCCTTTACCTATACCTTTTTCCTATACTTTTGTTGATGCAGTGTAGAAGCGCATTAGCTTTTTTTGCCGCTGCATCACACTGTGGTCGTCGGCTGTTGCAACATCACTTTGGTCATTTGTGGTTGAATATTAACCCTGGCTTGATGAGATGGGGGGGCTGCCTTTGACCGCAGGACCAAGGAAGGCCTTGGGGGGGCGGGAGACGCCCCTTGGTGCCCAGGCTTCGCCAAGGAGAAGAACAGGCCTCCTCCCCATTAGCACATCAAAGGGATGGCAGGATCTGGAGAGATAAGAAGGAATGCAATGTGCAGCCAACCCTTTCCCAGCCTGGCTGCACATTGGGAACATCGGAACCTCCGAAGAGCTGCTGGATCAGGCCTGTGGGGGCCCATCCAGCCCTGCCTCCTCTTCTCACAGTGGCCAACCACTGGGGAAACCAGCAAGCAGGATTCGAGCACAAGAGCAGCGCTCTCCCCTCCAGAGGTTTCCAGCAGCAGATATTAAAATATTGGCACATCCCTGACAGGTCATCAGAGCACAGCTGGCATGGGCCATGGCATGTCCCTCACAGGGGGGAGCTGCACTTTATGGGGGCTCTTCTCTCGCCAGGGGAATGAGAGGTCTCGAACACAGAGCAATGGAAGGGCAGAAAAGAGGCAGCGAGGAGGGCAGTTTGGATGTTGCCGGGCAGGGTGAACCCTTCGGCCTCTTTCTCTGTCCCAGATTCCATTCATCTTGCAAAGTTCTGCGATGCTCCTCCAGGGCAGCTTCAAATAAAGCAATCCAAGGGCACAGGAGGACATTGCGGGGCCCGTTTGGGAGAGGTTGTCACCAGCCTGTACAGAACGTCCTCAGGAGCCGGACACCTGGCTGCTTCTACCTGCAAGTGTCTCTTGGCAGGCGACTGCCCGGCCTCCGTGCCAACGGGCACCTTCCTTGGCCGGACTTCTCCGTCAGCCAGGAAGGAGTCTTTTGCTCCTCTTGTGCCATGTCCAGACCCGTCTTTGCCATGCCCTTTCGACTCGTGCTTCTTCTTTGTTTATTTACTTATATATTGCATTTACATCCCCCGGGATGCTAGGCTAGATGGGCCCCTGGCCTGATCCTGCAGGGGTCTCCTTAGGTCCTTACACCCTCTTCCCTGGCCAAAGATGCCAGCCAGGTCGTCGCGAGTGTCCCTTCCTTCTGGGTCACACGCACAGACTCCCCCTGGTTTGTGGGCCAGCCAGGTTCTACTCTCCACCTGGGGAGGGTGCTCTGCAGCTCAGGGGTGCCTTGTGGAGGGGGTGTCTCACTCTCCCAAGGGCACCTGTGTGAAGAAGCTCCAGGCAGGTGGGCGCTGGGTACCAAGAGGCAAGGAGAGAAGCTTAGATGGAGAGCATTTCTACGGGGTCAGGTTCAGGGGGGAATCCAAGTTGCCAAGAGAGAGAGACGGAGAAAAATGACGGGTGAAAAGTTATCTGCTCCCACTGAGCGATGATCAGAGTGCCAAGGGGTCTGGGGGGGCGTAGGGAGGGGGGAGGACAGAAAGGGGGGGCCTCAATCTCCATTCCTGGCCGGAAGGGTCCTTCTGTAGCAATTTCCCCATGCAAAATACCTGCTCTGGAGCAGACCCCCAGCTTCCTCCGTTCACAAAGGGACAGGGTGGGGGCAGGACGGGGGGGGGGGGGGGAGACGGAGAACAAATGAAGAGTTCAAAATGTGAAACGATTAAAAATAAACTAACCTAAATCGAAGGCGGGCGAGATAAGGCGTCAGAGCCCCGTCTCCCTATTTAACATTCATTGGATTGAATAATCAGGCCTCATTATCTCAAATTGGCTGCCTATTTGCCCTCAAAATGCTAATTTGGAAGTTGGCTGCAAGCGCCGTCCTGCCTATTTTGACTAAAATATGATTTTGCTTTATTGTGCCCCTGCTGCCAGTAGCTCCGGGGGCATTCCAGTTTAAAACAAAATAATAATAATATGAAAAAACAGAGAGAGAGAAAATTCTATCAAAGTCTTGCCTGGGAAGAAGAAGGGGGGGGGAAGGCGCTCTGTTCATTGTGGCAGTTTTGTCGCCCCCCCTTTCCCACCCGCCAGACCTGCTTTGCGTAGAAATGGCATTTCCTAGCCTTGAAGTAAAATTAGAAGTGTTATCTGCGTTTTCTTTTAGGGGATGGACAGTTTATCATTAATCTCGCAAAGGGAAATGGAGGAAATATTTTTATTAGTCTTATTGTTTCACCAGGGGACAAACGCCGCCTGGGCCCCCTCCTCCCGCTCAAGCTGCCTGCCTGGCTTCTGACCTCGAAAGAGATGGAGACCGCTGCCTCTCCCTTCTAAACTGCTCTTTAGGGCTTCATGAGGCCTCATTGCCCCGATCATGAGAGTCTAATGGGGAGCGAAGAGGAAAGAGCTGGGAAGGTGGGCAGAGATGCCTGCCAGGTGAGGGCTGGCATGGACCGCTGGGCAGGTGGGCATCCGTGGCAGGGGGACAGGGAGATTGCCAGGCCAGAGGCGGTGGGGAGGGTGGCCTTGAGCTGCCTGCCCCTGGGGCAGCAAAAATGCATGTTGGGTTCCTGGTCCTCACCACCACTGACCTTCCAAGCGTCCCTCTTTCCCAGGGACAGTCCCAGATTTACAGAAGCCGTCCCGGTTTCTGATTTGATCCCAGAATGTCCCACTTTTCCTTAAGGTGTCCCTATTTTCATGGAAGAAATGTTGGAGGGGGTGCCACAGCCGCCACCGTGGGTCTGCTGCGTTCCCACAGTTCAGACCCCGTCAAGGCGGCATACGGCAAGAAAAGATCTGCAAAAATATACCAAAAGCAGTCCTAAGCAAGAAATTTTAAAAATGTATAGGACTAACTCAAATGTATACGAGAAAAGGAAGAAGAAGGAGAGTTTGGATTGATATCCCGCTTTATCACTACCCGAAGGAATCCCAAAGCGGCTATCATTCTCCTTTCCCTTCCTGCCCCACAACAAACACTCTGTGAGGTGAGTGGGGCTGAGAGACTTCAGAGAGAAGTGTGACTGGCCCAAGGTCACCCAGCAGCTGCATGTGGAGGAGCGGAGACACGAACCCAGTTCCCCAGATTACGAGTCTATCGCTCTTCACCACTACACCACACTGGCGTAGGAACGTTTTCAAGAAATGTCAAAAACATAACGGGGTCAGGATACAAAGCAGCCATGGCCAGCGTCCAGACAGAATGACTCCCCAGGGATGCAAAGGCAGGTCTGAGGGGGCCCTTTCTGCCTCCAGGGTCAGATCACACTGCGGAGAGGAGACCGGCAGGGAGGGCTGGCAGGTAGAATCATAGAATGGGGAGGGACCTCCAGGTTCATCCAGTCCAACCCCCTGCGAGGCATGAATCACAGCTGAAGCATCCCTGACAGACGGCCATCCCATCTCTGCTTCGAAACCTGCGAGGGAGGAGAGGCCGCCACCTTCCAAGGGAGTCTTTCAGAATTCATGGAGGACAGGTGAAGTCCCTGCAGACCGGAGGCAGGCAAAGTGGTCCCCATCTTCAAAAAGGGGGAGGAAGGAGGACCCAGGTAACTCCCATCCGGTTCACATCATCAGAAAATTCTTCCAGATGTTTAGCTGGAATCTCCTTGCTATTTGAATCTGTCCGCTCGGATCCTGCCCTCTGGAGCAGCAGGAAACAAGCCTGCCTTGCAGGGGGCTGGACTACTTTACCCCTGGGGGGCTCCTGAACCTGCCCCACTTCCTTTATTTTTATAAATATGTTTTATTGATTTCTACAAATAATTTCCAAAAATCATATAACATGCTTTCTTATCTTATACAATGACTTCCATCAAGTGCCTCTGAAGATTTTCCAGTCTTTATCACTTGACCCTGCCCCACTTCCATGGCACTGGGCGGACTGGAGCCCCCTTGGCCTGGCATGGGAGAGCTGGGCAGGGAGGGGCACTGGCCCCCTCTGTGGTTTCCCGGCCCCAGCTGGCCTGGCCCCTCGGAGGAAAGCAATCAGGCGGGGCGATTCTCCTGCACACAAGTCTTATTTACATTCCGGCCCTTCCTAACAGTCAATCAATAGAGAATAACGCTGGAATAATATAGAGAGTTAAGGACCCCATTCAGCGCCCAGGATTAGGGATATTGAAGGGCAATTGCTCCGAAAATCGCCTCAATCCTGCTTTAGTGATGCCATGATTCACTCGCCAGATTACCCGGCATTCCTCTGGGCGGCTTTAAGTGACCTCTTTCGGATGCTGCGCCAAGTTCTGTTTGCACAGCAAACTGCAATTGTAGCCAAGATTAAGAGGGGCTGCGGCAATGGGGGGGGGGGGCAGCTGTTGACAAATAAGCCTGGAAATCCCCAGCTCTCAATTCCGAGGGCGTCTCCTCGCCCCGTTTGGCAATGACTTTCCAGACCGGACAGATGGACCAGGCGCCCCTTCCGTGTCCGGCCGGCCCAGCTGGTGTCCCGGGAGCCGTGGGGAGGCCCAAGAGCCCTGGTTAGGGGCAGGGGGGCTCATGCAGGAGGACAAAGGTGAGACCCCTGCCCCATACCCCCTTCCAGGCCTGGGCGAAGCAAACTCATTGAAAGCAATGGCAAGACTGGAGAGCTTTGAGTGCAAAGAGGACCACAGAATAATAATAATAATAATAATAATAATAATAATAATAATAATAATAATAATAAT
>JAXCMG010000015.1:5334014-5351216 GCA_034642415.1 Podarcis siculus
TAATAATAATAATAATAATAATAATAATAATAATAATAATAATAATATTTTATTAGTTATACCCCACCCATCTGGCTGGGTTTCCCCAGCCACTCTGGGTAGCTTCCAACTGAATATTAAAAGCAATGCAGCATCAGACATTATAAACTTCCCTAAACAGGGCCGCCTTCAGATGTCTTTTAAAAGTAAAATAGTTGTTTATTGCCTTGAAATCTGCTGTAGGTGTTTGGAGGCTGCTGAGAGGTGATTCAGACTTGTTGGGGGTGTTACTGTTTTATTTTTGTTCTTATTTTTATTATGCATTTTGTGTTTTCTATAATGTAATTTTAGGTGGTGGACCTCCCTGAGATCTATGAATGATGGACAGTACAACACATTAAATAAATACTAAATATCCACGTTTCTTGCCATCCTCTTTGTTCTTTGCCACCCCAGTGACGTCCTTGTTGGCAACTTAGGAATATTGGAGACAAATGAGGAAAAACAACTGAGGTCACAAAAATGGTTATTAAGGTGTCAACACCGACAGCTTGTTTTCCACAATGGGACAGGACATTTTTGTAGCCTTATTAAAGCCTCTGGCTAGGCTGAATAGGGCTTACTCTCAAGTAAACGTGCCCAGAACCACAAGGCAGGTGGTGCAATGTTATATCTAGTTATTCAGATTTACGTCCCTCTACATTCAGTGGAGTTTCCTACTCCCGGGAAAATGTGCACTGACTTGCGGCTTTAAATGCTGGTGTGATCACACAGAAATAAGTTTCATAACCTGGTTGGTTTTTAGGGTGATTTACACCAGGGACTGAAATGCTCAAAGAAGCATTCCACTACCTTGTTAAGACACATAACTAAAGCTTTGCAGTGCATCAGGGAAAAACAAAAACCTGATCTCTGTTTGCCAATTAGCCATTTAACATTTGAGAATTGCAGGCATCAATGGCCTATCAGCAGAATTTCAAGGTTTTAGATCTGCATAGTGATCCTATTAAAGAGTCAGCTAATGGAAAAGGGATTGCAGGAAGATAATGAATGGAGGTTGGATTAAGGAGGGCGGGGGCCCTGGCGCAGCTCCCCAAATAGGGCCCCTCATTCCCACAAAAAGGAACACATGGAAAACAGCACCACAAAATGAGATGGGCAGTATTTTAAATACTTGCAGGTTTATTAGTGCGCAAGCTGTCATGCGCTGCAAAAATACTGTGCAGTTTCACATTCAAAACTCAATGCATAAGTAGTTTTGCTCCCCTCCAGCCTTGGGCCAGTCACCCGACTCCCACCCTATCCTACCTCACAAGGCTGTTGGGAAGATAGAGGAAATTGGTAGGAATGGCTGCGAGGTTCTTCATTCTTTTTTGCTTTTGAGGTCAGTCTTTCTCTTAATCGCTCAGTAACAAAACCTAGCAGCAGCCGCAAAATTAAAAGACGCCTGCTTCTTGGGAGAAAAGCAATGACAAACCTAGACAGCATCTTAAAAAGCATCACCTTGTCAACAAAGGTCCGTATAGTTAAAGCTCTGGTTTTCCCAGTAGTGATGTATGGAAGTGAGAGCTGGACCATAAAGAAGGCTGATCGCCGAAGAATGGATGCTTTTGAATTCTGGTGCTGGAGGAGACTCTTGAGAGTCCCATGGACTGCAAGAAGATCCAACCTCTCCATTCTGAAGGAAATCAGCCCTGAGTGCTCACTGGACTGGAAGGACAGATCCTGAAGCTGAGGCTCCAAGACTTTGGCCACCTCATGAGAAGAGAAGACTACCTGGAAAAGACCCTGATGCTGGGAAAGATGGAGGGCACAAGGAGAAGAGGACGAGATGGTGGGACAGTGTTCTCGAAGCTACAAACATGAGTCTGACCAAACTGCGGGAGGCAGTGGAAGACAGGAGGGCCTGGCGTGCTCTGGTCCAGGGGGTCACGAAGAGTCGGACATGACTAAACAACTAAACAACAACAACAAAACCTAACCAAAAGACCCTCTCCCACTTTTCTGTGTTCTGCCCCAATAGCATAACCACTGGGGGAACTAAGAGAGTTTTTAATGGTTATGGAGCAATCTGACAAACAAATGAGTTGTGTTGTGTTGTTTGGTCTTATGCCCCCTTTTTGTAACCATAGTGGGCTGTCTGTACTGTATTTAAGTTCAGAACCATTTTGCCCCTTAAAAGGAACCCAAGGCTCCGGTCCTGCACCTACTCAGCTGGGAGTAAGGCCCATTAAACCTCAGACATTTGGTCCTGCCCTGGGAAGATGCAGCAGGGTCCCCCAGGCTGCTACCAACCCAGAGAAGGGCTGGATTTTACCCCACGTTCTGCATCGTTCCTGGAAAACAGCAGTGACATTGCGTGGGGTTATTTATTATTCTTTTTTTATTTATATACAACTTCATGCAAGCCACATTGTGCAATCAATACAGAACAACAAACCCCTGTGTTGCAAACTTAACACAACAAACAACACAAGCAACACGGTGACCAGCATACTAGATAGCACTGCAATTCTTATTGCATAATATACATGTTTTAGTACAACAAAAACAACAACAAAATGTGTACACTTGTAAATTCCCTAAGATATTTGAAATCAAATGAACACACGTCTGTCAATCTTGGAAAGTCTGTAGAAGTATAGTAAGTCTATAGCTGAAAGAAAGTAATAGATGCTGTCCTGTGGGCTAAGCAGTAAAACTTTTTAGGCGTTCAGGTGCGGAAGTAGTAAGTGAACAACAACACAGGACAGTGATCTCGGATAATCTGACTGTTTGGCTGGAATCCTCTTCAGCACAACCCATAGATTAGAAAAATGCACAAGTAAATTAAAGGAGCAGAACTTTGGGACCCCCCTTGATGTCTCTCCCACACCCAGTTTCCATGCAAAAGATGCCCCAACCGCAAAAGCAACCTCAGGCGATGGCTTGGAGCCCCAATATTTATTTTAGGGGCGCCAGGGACCCTTGCCCTGACCCGAGATGTGCCCCACATCCCAACAGTCTTCCAGAATGCTTCTTCTAGGTCACAAGGTGCAGGGAGGCTGCGGAAATGCCCTGGAAAACGCCCCCCCCCCAACAAACACACACCCTGCCAGGACATCTTTATCCTCCTGGCCGTTGAGGGGTTGAGGGCACCTGTTCCCTGCCCCTTCTCCGTGGGGAGTCTGGGGGAGGGAGGATGGAGAGAAAGGGGGGCAGGCTAGGTGTGAAATTTCTCATGGGCCAAGAAGGTGGATGCTACCAGCTGGGTGCCTCGCTGGGGGGAGGCAAAGGCGAAATCTGGGATTGGGGGGGGGGACATTCTTGGGGGGGAGGAACTCCGCAATGGGGAGTTGGGCCAAATAGGGCTTTGTACGGGCCGGGGATTGTAAAATGCTCTCTTCTCCTTTCCTCAATGGGGAACAAGGCCCCGCTCCATCTAATAGTCATTAGCATCAATTAGAAGCGTTTGAAGTGGCCAAAGCATCTTTGTCTTCCTGCAGCAAAACAGAGCTCCTTTCAGGCGTCCCATCACCATAACATCTGGAGCCAGGAGAGGCAGCTTCCTTGGTCCTCGGAGTCCCTTTCATCTCTTGTCAAGGTGCCTGGAATGTTAATGCGCCCCTATTCTTTCGGCTGAACCACCAGGAAATGCTTTTCACTCCTGGACACTTTGCTGGGGGGGGACGTTGTTGTTTATAAAAAGCGGGGCTTGTTGCTTGAAGGTCTGCCTCCCCTAACTTCTCCAAAAGGAGGAGAATGAAGGGGGGCAGGCTCTCCCCCTTCCTTCCTCCAAGGTGGGGTGGGGTGGGGGCAGGCCTGGCCCCCCCTCCTGCGGCAAGACAAGCCCCCCTGGGTCTCTGCCCCATCTCTCCAGCGCAGGTGGCCCAGCTTGCTGGCTGCTGTGAGATTTCCCACATCGTTACCAGGGGGTGAAAATCCCCAGCTTTTTAAAAAGGACACATTAGCCAAGCACACAACACTAATTTGAGGGGGGTCTGCTCATTAATCAGCCAGGAGGGAGAACCTTTGGCTTGTATTGGGGGGGGGCAGGAGTCGCTTTCGGCCTCTAGGTATCTCTCCAGCCCCATAAAGCAAAGTTTGAAAGTTCAACAGCAGCAGACCTGAATATACCTCCCCATAAGGTCTCTTTCCCCTGCCAGCTGGCCCAAGACAGCCCTGGGGACTTCGGATGACAGGCAGTATATTTTAAGAACTATATTAATATCCCAGCTCAGTCACTGAGATCACCTGCAGGAGCCTCCTTAGTCACTCCCTGAGTTGGTGAGGCTCATTTGACAACAATGAGAAGCTGGGCCCTTCCTGCTATAGGCCCAGTCCCTTGGAACTCTCTGCCACTGGATATTCAGCAGGTGCCTTCTGTGCCAACTTTTACAGGCCTGCTGAAAGCTTTTCTATCCCGCCAGGCCATTTAAGAGTACATCCTCCACCATGGATTAATTGATGTCTGATTTTACTTCCTTTAATTGTTGTTATTGTGTTGCTTTGTGCATTTTTTCTAAACCACTTTGATCATTTTCTATGAAACAGTGGCATATGAATAGTTTTTAATGAATAGTTTTTATATTCATTCAAATTGTGTATCTGAAGAATTGGGCATGCACACAAAAGCTTATACCCAGAACAAAGTTAGTTGGTCTCTAAGGTGCTACTGGACAATTTTTTAAATTTATTTTGAAGGAGTCAGACCAACACAGCTATCTACCTGAATCTATTAATCTACCCTTTCAACATTTTCAGCCAAAAAAGTCATAACTTTTTTTTTTTTGGTTTTCATATCATTATAGAATCATAAAGACAAATGATCAATAGCAAGAACGATTCATAATCTATCTGACCAAAGGCAGGTTGTACAAAATCTAAACTTATTAAATAATAGCACCCAACTGTACACTGTACACTGATTTTGTATCAGGGTTTGGTGATAACCTGCAATCATTAAATAAATTGAGCTGTATCAGTTGTCAGCCAGGGGAGAACGATTCCATTTCCACCCTGGATCTCTGGCGGGAGGGATCCCGTCTCAAGAGTTAATGGACTTAAGTCTTAAAAAGCAGAGACATCACCTTGCTGACAAAGGTCCATATAGTTAAAGCTATGGTTTTCCCAGTAGTGATGTATGGAAGTGAGAGCTGGACCATAAAGAAGGCTGATCGCCAAAGAATTGATGCTTCCGAATTCTGGTGCTGGAGGAGACTCTTGAGAGTCCCATGGACTGCAAGAAGATCCAACCTCTCCATTCTGAAGGAAATCAGCCCTGAGTGCTGACTGGAAGGACAGATCCTGAAGCTGAGGCTCCAGTACTTTGGTCACCTCATGAGAAGAGAAGACTCCCTGGAAAAGACCCTGAAGTTGGGAAAGATGGAGGGCACAAGGAGAAGGGGACGACAGAGGACGAGATGGTGGGACAGTGTTCTCGAAGCTACCAGCATGAGTTTGACCAAACTGCAGGAGGCAGTGGAAGACAGGAGGGCCTGGCCTGCTCTGGTCCAGGGGGTCACAAAGAGTCAGACACGACTAAACGACTAAACAACAACAACTGTGGCCCAAAATGCCAGCCCCTTTATTCCAGGGCAGAATGCCAAGGGAAGAGGGAGAGGTCAGGGACTTCTGGCCTTGAATTAACTAACCAGCTAACTTAATTAACCAATTAATTAATGGCTACCCCACCCTTGCTCCCAGAGGATCCGGGGAGAGCAAAGAAAGGACAAGAGGATAAGGGACAGGCTATTCTAGGATGGGGGGGGGGCTTGTTTTTCAGCCCTCCAGACCCAGACAGGCAATACACAAACCAGGCAGCTTTGAGAAATGCATTGTCAAGGCTGATGGCTCTGGAAAGCCTGGGAGATTCCCTTTCCCCCTCCCACCTGCTGGTCTCATTAGCACCTGATAATCAGAGCATCCTGTGCAATAATTCCACTGGGAGGGGGGCAGGAGGGGGGAGGAGAAGAGAAGCCTCCACTTTGCTTACAATACAGTTTAAAAAACCCACTGTATCCTTAAAGTATAGAAACTCTCTGGAAATTAGTTATTGCAAGGGTCAGGGAGACCCATAAGTTCTAAGTCTCCGGGTCCAGGTTACCTCACAGAATCACAGAACTGTAGAGCTGGAAGGGACCACATGGGTCATCTAGTCCAGCCCCGCTGCAGTGCAACTGATACAGCTCAATCAGTGTATCAGCAGAAACACTAGGAAGGGCTTTCTGAGGATATGGGGAGAAGGGTGGTGCTGTGGTCTAAACCAGGCTTCCTCAACCTCAGCCCTCCAGATGTTTGGGACTACAATTCTCATCATCCCTGACCACTGGTCCTACTAGCTAGGGATCATGGGAGTTGTAGGCCAAAAACATCTGGAGGGCTGAGGTTGAGGAAGCCTGGTCTAAACCACTGAGCCTCTTGGGCTTGCTGATCAGAAGGTTGGTGGTTCGAATCTCCGCAATGGGGTGAGCTCCCGTTGCTCTGTCCCAGCTCCTGCCAACCGAGGAGTTCAAAAGCACACTAGAGCAAGTAGATAACTAGGTACCGCTGCGGCGGGAAGGTAAATGGCATTTCCATGTGCTCTGATTTCCGTCATGGTTTCCCATTGTGCCAGAAGCAGTTTAGTCCTGCTGGCCACATGACCTGGAAAGCCGTCTGTGGACAAACGCCGGCTCCCTTGGCCTGAAAGCGAGATAATAATAATAAGTTTTATTTATAATAAGTTTTATTTATACGCCACCTTCCCCAGCCAAGACTGGGCTCAGGGTGGCTAACACCAGGTATAAAAACAATTGATTAAAATGCAACATAAAAACAAGATTACCGGTAAAACACAACGTTAAAATGCAGCCTCATTTCAGTAGAAACTCAAATCAAAAACTTTTTGGGGATGAAAACGTCAAATCTTCACCAAGGCCAACTATGCAGAATGGTCCTACGTGGGCCAGAAAAAAGCCAGGGAAGTCCCCAAGTAGGAGATGAACGCCGCAACCCCAGAGTCGCCTTTGACTGGACTTAACCGCCCAGGGGTCCTTTACCTTTACCTATGGGGTGTTTGACAGTGGAACTGACTGTCAGAGGTTCTTAAACGGAGGTTGACTGGTCACCTGTCAGGGATGCTTTAGTTAAGATTCCTGCATTGCAGCGGGCTGGACTAGATGACCCCTGGGTCCCCCTTCCAATGCTACAATTCTAGGTTTCTAAGTGTTCTGCCCCCCATGCCTGCTTCCTTGCACCTCTATGCTCCTGCCCATGGGCTGCCTGTATTTCCATGGAGTCACGGGCCTAGCCAAGGGGGAGCGGGGGCCCCCCATCAATAAAAATCATTAAAAATGCATAGTAAACTCAGGTTCTGCCCCAACCACAACAAAATTCCTGGCTACGCCCATGCATGGGAGTGTATAAAATTGGGAGAGGAGCAGGCCCCTCCTCTGGAACTTAATTAATTAAATTGGGGGGGGGGATTAATTGGGGATGTACACCATGGCTGCAGATTTGGCAGGAGTACAGTCGGCTGGTGCTGGGGAGGGGGGCCTAATCCCAGGGCTGCCTTCCATTCTGTCTCCCTCTCCGCCTCTCCCCCCATCTAATTGGGATACTAATGACCAGGGGAAAGTTCCAAGAGGGGTTCCCAGACTCCCCCCTCGCCGGCAAATGAGCGGCCACAATAGGATCACAAATTGCGGGGGGAATCAATCGCATCAGCGGCGGGGCTGTGCGGGGATTTATCTCTGGGCCCCAACAATGACGGTGCGCTCTTAATCGCCGCAGCAAAGGGGCCGCTGGGGAGCAGAGACGCCCCCCTGGCGCATCATTAAAGGCCCCAGCGCATCTTTGTCGGCCGGGCGGGTCCTTTGTCTGCCTTCCCTTCCTTTAATGCTCTTCCACTGTTAGTCCCCCCCGCTTATTAAATCAAGAGGTGCAGCTGTGGGACCGGAGGGGCTGGTCGCTGCCCCATCGTGACTTGGGGGCAGAATAATAATAATAATAATAATAATAATTTATTATTTATACCCCACCCATCTGGCTGAGTTTCCCCAGCCACTCTGGGCGGCTTCCAACCGAATATTAAAAACAATACAGCATCAAACATTAAAAACTTCCCTAAACAGGGCTGCCTTCAGATGTCTTTTAAAGATAAGATAGCTGCTTATTTCCTTCCCATCTGAAAGGAGGGCTTTCCACAGGGCAGGCGCCACCACCAAGAAGGCCCTCTGCCTGGTTCCCGGTAACCTCACTTCTCACAGTGAGGGAACCGCCAGAAGGCCCTTGGAGCTGGACCTCAGTGTCTGGGTAGAACAATGGGAGACGCTCCTTCAGGTCTACTGGACTGAGGCCCTTTAGGGCTTTCAAGGTCAGCACCAATACTTTGAATTGTGCTCGGAAACGTACTGGGAGCCAATGTGGGTCTTTCAAGACTGGTGTTATGTGGTCCCGGCAGCCACTCCCAGTCACCAGTCTAGCTGCCGCATTCTGGATTAATTGCAGTTTCAAGGTCGCCTTCAAAGGGAGCCCCACATACCTTTGAACGCCTGTTTGAAATGTAGAAGGTTCCAGGTCCAGTCCCTGCCGGCGTCCTCAGAGAGGATGGATCCTTCTAACTGGGGAGATCAGACAGATGAATCTGGGACCTTCTGAACATGTGTAAAGGATGTGCTCAGCAGCCCTGAGTTCTGGGCCTCCCCTGCACACACAGGGGGTTAGAATCATGGACTCCTAGAATGGTAAGGGACCCCAAGAGGCATCTAGTCCAGCCCTCTGCGATGCAGGAATCTCAGTTAAAGCTTCCCTGACAGGTGGCCATCCAGCCTCTGAGGAGGCCATTTGACGGTTGAACAGCTCTTGCCCTCAGAAAGTTCTTCCTGAAGTTTAGCTGGACTCCTTCCTTGTAACTTGAAGCCTTTGGGGCCAGCAGAAAACAAACTTGCTCCATTTTCCATGGGACAGCCTTTGAGATGTTTGAAGATAATAATAATAATAATAATTATTATTATTATTATTTTATACCCCTCCCTCCCCAGCCAGAGCCAGGCTCAGGGTGGCTAACACCGGTAAAATTACAATGAAAACATAATGGACGGGAAAGGGGGGGGGAACCAATTTAAAATACAGGTTAAAATGCAATTTAAAATGCAGCCTCATTTTAAAAGTAGCCGATAGATCAAGACCATAAGGGAGGGAAACATAAGGGTCAAACTGAGTCCAAGCCAAAGGCCAGGTGGAACAGCTCTGTCTTGCAGGCCCTGCGGAAAGATGTCAAGTCCCGCAGGGCCCTAGTCTCTTGTGACAGAGCGTTCCACCAAGTCGGGGCCAGTGTTGAGAAGGCCCTGGCCCTGGTTGAGACCAATTTAACCACTTTACGACCTGGGGCCTCCAAAATGTTGTCATTTGTGGACCGTAAGGTCCTCCGCGGGGCATACCAGGAGAGGCGGCCCCGTAGGTACGTGGGTCCTAGGCCGCATAGAGATGGCTCTTGTCTCATATAACATCTCAGTCTCCTTTTTCCCAGGCTAAACATCCCCAGCTCCTTCAACTGTTCCTCATCAGGCTTGGTCTCCGGACCCTTGATCATCTCAGCCACCCTCCTCTGCACACCTTCCAGCTTGTCCATAACCTTAAACTGGGGTGCCCAGAAATGGACAGATCACTCCAGATGTGGTCTGACCAAGGCAGAAGAGGGTGGGACTCTGACTTCCCTTCATCTGGACACTAGACTTCTGTTGGTGCAGCCTAGAAGAGCGTGAGCTTTTTTGCTGCTGCATCATGCTGTGGACTCGTGTTCAGCTTGTGGTCCGCCTTATATCCTTTTCTGTGGTGAGGGTGGATCTAGCTGTGGAGGTTAAGGGGTGATATGATAGCCATGTTCAAATATATAAAAGGATGTCACATAGAGGAGGGAGAAAGGTTGTTTTCTGCTGCTCCAGAGAAGCGGACACGGAGCAATGGATCCAAACTGCAGGAAAGAATATTCCACCTAAACATTAGGAAGAACTTCCTGACAGTAAGAGCTGTTTGACAGTGGAATTTGCTGCCAAGGCGTGTGGTGGAGTCTCCTTCTTTGGAGGTCTTTAAGCAGAGGCTTGACAACCATATGTCAGGAGTGCTCTGATGGTGTTTCCTGCTTGGCAGGGGGTTGGACTCGATGGCCCTTGTGGTCTCTTCCAACTCTTCTATGATTCTATGATTCCAGCTGTGCTACATTGCCACTCTGCATTACACAAACTGGTATTTGGGGATATAGCGCCTTCTTTTTTTATTATTATTGTCAAATGAGAAGTTTTATTAAAGCGGAATGAAGCATCACAGATATTATGATCTTGGTCTCTCTTTCTTGCCTTTGTACAATGCTAACAGAGAAACATTTGCTGCTTTGACGACCTTGAAACGAACTCCTGGAATGTCACCATGCCCTTTCCGACCAAACCCAGCAACCAGGACTTCATCGTTCTCCTCAATGAAGTTCACACAACCATAATTAGGAACAAAGGCTGTTATTTTCTTTCCATTCTTGATGAGCTGAACTCAGACACACTTCCTGATGGCAGAATTCGGCTGCTTAGCTTCAACACCAACTTTCCCCAAGACAATTCCTTTGGCATGGGAAGCTCCCCCAAAAGGGTTGGCTTTCTTTCTTTTTTTTTTTTAAAAATAATTTTTATTGATTTAACATATAAATTATAAAATGTACCACAAAACTTATCACTTATACAATCTTTTTAGACTTCCATCAGCACCTCTGATGATCCACCGTTTTAACCACTTCTTATGCATTTCTTAACTTTATATTGCCTTTACATCTCTTAACAAATCATCCTTCCCAATCTCCATTTTTGCAATACTTCCAATAATACTCCTCACAAAACTTCTTGCAAACCTACAAACATCGTCTGATCTTCACAAATACTTTTCAAATAGTCCATAAATTTACTCCAGTCTTCTGTGAATTTCTGGTCCCGCTGGTTTCGAATCCTTCCTGTTAGTTTATCTAGTTCTGCATAGTCCATTAACTTCATCCTCCATTCTTCAATCGTCGGTAATTCTTGTTGCATCCATTTTTGGGCCAGTAATATTCTTGCTGCTGTTATTGCATATAAAAAGAGCTTATATTCCTTTCTATTTATATCACTCCCAACAATGCCCAGTAAAAATGCTTCTGGTTTCTTTATAAATGTATATTTCAACATTTTTTTCATATCAAAAGGGTTGGCTTTCAAAGCAGTACCCAGATGTGCCTTCTGGTATTGTTTGTCATGCCATTTCTGGTCTTGGCGATGACTGCGCAGCTTCCTGGCTGTCCGAAGCCCACGGCACTTGCCCATCTTCCTCCTGCTGGTTCGCCCGAAGCGGATATAGCGCCTTCTGACAGAGGAGGTAGAGAGTTAAACTGCTTGTTCTCCCTGTTCAGGCTTGGCAGAGGCTGCGTTTCTGGGTCCCCAGCCCTTTAGATGGGAGGGGGTGTTGTTTGGGGTTTGGTCTTGTTTTTATCATGAATTTGGTGTGTGTTTTATACTGTATTTTTATGTTGTGAACCGCCCTGAGATCGGCAGAGGAGGGGCGGTATAATAATAATAATAATAATAATAGTCTGTTTTGAGGAGGGGAGAGGCGGTCACACATGGCAGGAACAAGAACTCTCTCCCCACGTCTTTGCTTTCTTTCCCCCACAGCGAAAGGAAAGCTGCACGCTATAAAAAACCCATGTGGGGAATTGCTCCATTCCCAACATTTTTTTATAGCAGCCAAAGGGACCTTTAAAAGCCCCTCCCCGAGAGATGGAGGGGGGTTCTCTAAGCAGCAAGCCGTGGTGCTCCTGCCTGACCCGGCAGAAAGACCCCCTCGTGGGCAGGACCCCCCTCCGTCCCAGAAGTCGCAGGCCGCCTCTTTTGCTCATGCGCACAGCGCTTGGATCTCGCAAAGCATTTTATGGGGGCCTCTGTGGCTTCAAATCGTCAGCGCAGATGGCCCTTATTTCCATTACACAGACGGTGACCCAACCTGCCCAAGGCTATTGCTGCAAGTCCTTGGCAGAGGCTGAGCTTGAAGGTGTCTCTGGGTGTGGGCGTGCAGAATCGTTGTGCTGGTCTGTCGTGGGAACAACCCCCTTGAAGAAGCCAACAGTGCTTTCAAGGTAAGGTAAGGTAAGGTAATGGACCCCTGGACTATGGGGTGCAGCACTCGACTTGCTTCTGGTTGTGAAGAGGCCCCCATGACAGTTCCAGCTTCCATCCCTTCTTCCAACTCAACGCCAAAGAATGCAAGAGAAAAGGTCTAGATTTCAAGAGACAGAAAGGTTGGGTCTGCAATGCTCTGCCCAAGTCACCAGTCCCTGCACCTCTCAGATTTAAAGGGCTCTAAGGAACCTAGCAGTTCAATAAATAGGTACCGCTCCGGCGGGAAGGTAAACGGCGTTTCCGTGCGCTGCTCTGGTTCGCCAGAAGCGGCTTAGTCATGCTGGCCACATGACCCCGAAAAACTGTCTTGGACAAACGTCAGCTCCCTTGGCCAGTAAAGCGAGATGAGCGCCACAACCCCAGAGTCGTTCGCGACTGGACTTAACTGTCACGGGTCCTTTACCTTTTTTAAAAAAAGGAATTAAACTTCCTGCTCACATAACTGAAAGGAAGCTTTTGCATTGTTGTTCCCTGTGTTCAGAAGGTGGACCAAACTCCTTGACCTTCTTCTTCTTTGGCGATCCCTTGTAGCCGAGTAAAATTGCCTTCCATGAACACGGTCTTAACATAAGAGTCCATAAGTGACTGTGGAGGCCAATTCTGGATCCACATATCCTTCCACAGTGGAGACATTAATTTCCAGGCGGGAGTTGATCAAGGTGTGGATTTGCCTTCCTCTTGGCACATTTCTCCCTTTCGTCCTGAGTTTGAGCATCTTCAAAGCCCAGGACACCTTTGGTCAAGGCTGTTCTCCAACTGGAGCTCTCGCAGACCAATGTTTCCCAGTTGTCAGTGTTTATACTACATTTTTAAAGATTTGCCTTGAGAGAATCTTTAAACCTCTTTTATGACCACCAGCATTACGCTTTCCATTTTTAAGTTCGGAATAAGAGTGGTTGCTTTGGAGGACGATCATCAGGCATCTGCACAACATGACCAGTCCAACGAAGTTGATGTTGAAGAATCATTGCTTCAACACTGGTGATCTTTGCTTCTTCCACTACACTGATATTAGTTTGCCTGTCTTCCCAAGTGATGTGTAAAAAATTTCGGAGACACCGTTGATGGAATCTTTCGAGGAGTTGGAGATGGCCTTTATAAGTGGTCCATGTTTCACAAGCATACAGTAAGGTTGGTAGTACAATAGCTTCATAAACAAGCATTTTGGTTTCCCTGCGAATGTCCTGGTCCTCAAATACTCTGCACTTCAATTGGGAGAAAGCTGCACTTGCAGAGCTCAGTTGATGCTGGATTTCAGCATCCATGTTGACCCTTGTGGAAAGATAACTGCCCAAGTAAGAGAAGTGATTGACACTTTCCAACGTTACACCATTGAGTTGGATTTGTGGCGCTGCAGAGGGGTTATTTTGTGTTTGTTGGTTTTTTGGATGTTGAGTGATAGGCCAAGAATTTTGTAAGCTTCTTAGAAGATATTTAGGATGGTTTGGAGGTCGTCCTCTGAGCGTGCGCACACTACGTTGTCCTAGACCAGCGTGTCCTTTGAGCAGCCTTTGGTGATGCTCTGAAATGGCCGTCGTCAACCTGGCCCCCCTTCTTGGATGGGGCTGATGGCAACTGCAGTCCAGCAACATCTGCAGGGCGACAAGTTGGCGAAGGCTGCTGTCAAGGCACAGCTCAGAGCATCTTCCTTGCGAGGCGAAGGTCGCTGGTTCAATCCCCGCTGGGGTCTCCTGGTGGGGGAGAAGCCTGCCTGAAATCCCAGAGACCCATTGCTGCCAGTCAGAGCGGGCAGTCCTAAACTAGATGCCCCCAAGATGCTTGAGGTCTTGGGCGTTTCCTGCTGCCGCTGCCCAGCCTTGGGGGGCTGTCTGAGCCCCATGGCATGTTGGACCCCTTGGTGGAACTGGCACGATTTGAGATTACACCCTGGAGCCTGTAGGGAGCTGCTAATCCCCTCTATTAAACCGAGAGGAAGTGTCCGAGTGGAGCAGAACAAGGCCCTGGCGAAATAATCCCCCTGCCCTCATCAAAGGGGAGAGCGGAGGCAGCGCAATTGGATTACGCGAGCGGCGGGGAGCCCGGCGCAGGGAGGAGATCTTTGGGCATCCCGGCTGAAGCGGCCCCTTTGTTCCCGCTGCCCTCTGAGCCAGGATTAGCCCCGGCCTCAAAGAGCCCAAACAGCGCACATGTCTTCAGGTGTTGTAGCCGGACCAATGGCACTCTGGGAATGGGGCTTTGGGGTGGCGGGAGATTGACTGCGCACAGCCGGGGGGGAAGAGAAGCCACTTCGGATGTCTTAATAAAACTCAGCTGGGGACAGGAGGGGCAGGAGGAAAGCAGGAACCGCCTGGGCCTCGCAGGGGGAACCACAGGCCAGCACCGTTCTGGATCCCTGGCGCTTTGGGTCTCTGGACTCTGGGCTTTGCAAGGAAGCAAAGGCAGGCAGGCAGGCATTCGCACATAGAATTACAGAATTGTCAAGTTGGAAGGGATTCCCAAAGGTCATCTTGCCAACCCCTTGCGGAACAAGCTTGCTCCGTCCTCCACGAGACGGCCCTCCAGATATTTGAAGAGGGCTGGCACATCTCCTCTCAGTCTCCTCTTTTCCAGGCTAAACATGCCCAGCTCCAGCATTGATTTGAATGCAACTTCAAAGTTGATCTGAGGAAGTGGTTCAACCCTGAGCCCTGCCTGCTTCCGAACTGGCAAGCCTGTTTGCCATTGATGGTTTTGCTTTGCCTCCACAGCCATGCGTCTGAATACCAATCGCCGGCAAAATTCTTGTAAGGATCTTAGCAAACCGTCTCTTAACAATATCCGAGGCGACCCTTCCTGATTCCCAAAATGGTTTTAGACCTTCTAGGGGGACAGTGGACATGATTTTCACTGCTTGACAGCTTCAAGAAAAATGCAGAGAGCAAAACCAACCCCTGTATATGGCATTTATCGACCTGACTAAGGCTTTTGACACTGTAAATCGTAATGCCCTGTGGACTGTCCTTCTGAAAATTGGCTGCCCAATTTTTGACCATCATTCAGCTTCTCCATGATAATATGACAGCAACAATCACAGATAACAATGGGTCTCAAAGTGAACCATTAACAGTGGGATCAGGTGTTAAACAGGGTTGTGTTATCGCCCCAACTCTATTCATTATTTTCATTGCCATGATCCTACACTTTGTCGAAGGGAAACTCCCCTCTGGAGTAGAAATCATATATCGAACAGATAGAAAGTTCTTCAATCTGAGCAGGCTGAAAGCAAAGAGTGAGGTTACCGTAACTTCCGTCATAGAGCTTCAGTATGCTGATGACAACGTAATGTGCGCACACTCAGAGGATGACCTCCAAACCATCCTAAATATCTTCGCAGAAGCTTACGAAAAGCTTGGCCTATTGCTCAACATCTGAAAAACCAAAGTGCTGCACCAACAAGTACAGTCATACCTCGTGTCGCGTTAAGTTCATGTTGTGTCTTTTCAGCTTGCAAATGTGGCAAACTCGGAAGTGTATACCGGTACTATTGGGTTTTGCCCCGTGCGCGTGCGCAGAAGCTTTCTGTGCGCTTTGCGCATGCGCAGAAGCATGCTCTAGTTGCGGACTTTTCAGGGTGCGAATGGCACCCTGGAACACATCGTGTCCGCAACTAGAGGATGTTGTTGTTGTTGTTTAGTCGTTTAGTTGTGTCTGACTCTTCGTGACCCCCTGGACCAGAGCATGGCAGGCACTAGAGGTACCACTGTACAAAATAACCCCTCTGCAGCGCCACAAATCCAACTCAATGGCGTAACATTGGAAAATGTTGATCACTTCTACCTGGGCAGTTATCTTTCCACAAGGGCTCTTGTGATTTGCCATTCAAAGGACTATGAACAGGAACCTCTAGCAAAAAGATCTTTAGTTGCCCATTGGTGAGGCTTCTCCTTTGAGACTCTGGATTTCTGAGGCACAGGCAGCTCCCTCTGGAAAGAGGTGCTGGGGCTCAACCCCTCTAGCAGCCAGATAGTTCTAGCAGATATGATGCAGCCCCTCTGCTGTGCCTTAAGGGGGGGGGAATGCAGTCCATCAATCAACCAAAACTAAACCCATCGGGCTCTGGCCAGGGTCATTTACGCCACCTTCAGATGTAAGAAGGCAGGGTAGAAAATGCACCAAATAGATGCATCAATGTGCACCTCTGATTTCCCCTGCCCCCTCCGTGGTCCTGGGTGTGCTGGCAAAAGCTCTGGGGCAGCGGCAAGCACTCAGCACAGGCCCAGAGGCACTGTTGCCCTGTGGACACTTTCCGCTTGCACGTTCCAGGGCTGCACTTTTAACACTGGTGGCAGGCTCCCTCTTGGGTCCCCCTCTCTCTCAAAGCCAGGCTGTTCTCGAACCCAAACCTCCTCCCCGTCCTCAGAAAGAGCAGCCCTCTCTGCACCTCCACAGAGGAAATCCTGATGGGATTCAGGTGGCTGCTCCTTTTCTGCAGCCTTAGAAAAATGTACTGCCTTCTGCTAATGATCTGGGAAAAGTCACACCTCAGCCCCAGAGCCACGGGAGGGAGGGGGGGTGTTGGTGTGTGTTTGGGGGGGGAGGAAGTGGGGAGAAGCTCCCTCTGCTGCTGCTGCTCCAGAGTGGTCTCCATTTTATAGGGGAGGGAATATGGGGCTTGAGGGACCAGCCTCTCCAACATCTGGAAGGCCAGGCTGGGTGTCGGGGGGGGGGAAGGACAGCCCCACTGAGCCCCACAGCGTCCCCTTGGCTTGGGTTTCACTAGGTCCCAGGGAGAGAATGCAGGTGGCAGGGAGAGCAGCAAGGCAAATCATGGAAGGGGTTCCAAGGGTCATCTAGTCCAACCCCCTGCAGTGCAGGAAACCCAAAGCTGAGAGAGCTGCGATGCTGCACAAGTCTTGTTTCGGTGGCCGAGGGTCCCTTCTGCTGTTTTTGTTCTTGATCAGGAGGGATTGGTGCCAAAGGTGGGGCTGGGTTTCAGGGGAGATGCTGGGTTTCCAAAGGAGAATGTCAGTGATTGTCTCACAAAGTTCCACAAGGGTGGGAACCATGGGATAATAATAATAATAATAATAATAATAATAATAATAATAATAATAATAATAATAATAATAAT
>JAXCMG010000015.1:5364565-5387249 GCA_034642415.1 Podarcis siculus
CCCTTGTGGTCTCTTCCAACTCTATGATTCTATGATTCTATGAAACGAGAAAATCATCAAGAAAAAATGACAGTAGCTTAAAATGCACTAGAAGTTGAAATACTGAGACGGGTTAAAATTCACATCCACTTTCAAAGCATCTGAGTAGGCTGTGACACTTGCAGTAGTGCTAATTCCACCACCTGAAGCAGTTGCAGTAAGGTGATCTTCTAAGTCAGCCAGTTCCCAGTTGTTAAGAGCTTTAAATACTAACAATAACACCTTGAACTTGGCCCAGTTGCAAATCTGCAATCAGTGCAAATCTAAAATAAGGCTTCTTGCCAGGGATTGAAAGATACTTAACATAATGACTGGGGCTGGTGGGAGTTGGGGGGTCCAGCAACATCTGGAGGGCCAAAGGTTCCCCATTCTGACCTGCGGAATTCACTGTCACAAGATGATTTTTATTTTTATTAAATTTTCAACAAAAATAAGAAGCAAACAACAACAAACACAACAACAACCACAAACAAAGAAGCTTATACACAACAAAAATATCAAATCCATAAAATGGGGTTCTCTGAATCCTGTTTTATGGATTCTTACTCAAATTCCCTTTTCAACTGCATGCCATTTCTACTCCAAATTATTTTTTCTACCTCAAATTTCCTGTATTAAATGTAAAATTACAAGTCTTTTTAAAATCCTGCCAGTGTATTAACCTGTTTACAGTACTTTTGCAAATACATAATAAATATTTCCCATTCTTTTTAAAATTTCTTACCATCTTGATTCCTGAGCTTTCCAGTTAGTTTTGTCATTTCAGCATAGTCCACTAACTCACTGTCACAAGATGTGTTGGTGGCCACTGACTTGGATGGTTTCGAATGTGTTAAATCAATGTTATGCATTAACCATGATAAACAAGAGGAACATCATTGCCACTGCGAATGTGCCACTGGTTTGCTGGGGGAAAGAAATTGGGGGTGCTGTTTCCTACAGTGCCCTCTTGTGGGGTTTCTAGTGGGACACTGGGAAACTGGAAAGAAGAAGAGAGATTTCTGCCTTAGTAAAGCCTAAGGAATAACGCTAGAGGTTGAGCTTTGCTTATATAGGGTCAGCTCCTTATATTAGAAGCTAGAGCCTGTTTAAAGCCCTAAACGGCCTCGGCCCAGTATACCTGAAGAAGCATCTCCACCCCCATTGTTCAGCCGGGACACTGAGGTCCTGGTCCAAGGGCCTTCTGGTGGTTCCCTCCCTGCGAGAAGTGAGGTTACAGGGAACCAGGCTGAGGGCCTTCTCGGTGGTGGCGCCCGCCCTGTCGAACGCCCTCCCATCAGATGTCAAGGAGAGAAAAAACTACATGACTTTTAGAAGACATCTGAAGGCAGCCTTGTTTAGGGAAGTTTTTAATGACTGATGTTTTAATGTATTTTTAATCTTTTGTTGAAAGCTGCACAGAGTGGGCGGGGTAGAAATAAATAGTAACTACTACTACAACAACATTTAATTTATATCCCGCCCTCCCCAGCCAAAGCCGAGTTCAGAGCGGCTAACGGCAATAAAAGTAGCACAGCATTCTAAAATCAGTATTCTAAAATCAGTTCAAAATCAAATGGCAACCACTGGGCCAGAGTTCTGTGAGGATTACAGAAGGGGGGCGGGGTCAGGCTGTGCCTTGGCCAAAGGCCTGGTGGAGCAGCTCTGTGCTGCAGGCCCTGCAAAGTCCTGCAGTGCCCTAGTCTCTTGGGACAGAGCGTTCCTCCAGATCGGGGCCACGGCTGAAAAAGCCCTGGCTCTGGTTGAGGCCAGCCTAACCTCCCTGTGGCCTGGGATCTCCAGGATGTTTTTGTTTGAAGACCGTAAGGTCCTCCGTGGGATATAGCAGGAGAGGCGGTCCCATATTATTATTATTATTATTATTCCCTTTTTCTTGCAGAGTCTTCTGCTGTCGCAGAGCTGTGGGGCATGGAGGAGCCTCAGCACCTCAGCTGCAGTTCTGCAGAAGCCAGCCAAGGTAAGGCCCCTCCTCTCTCTTGGAGATTCTCTCCCTTCTTCCAGCTCCAGGCTTCCTCTCTTTATTGATGGCGTTTCTGTGTCACAGTTCTGTGTTGCAACCAACATCTGAAGCAGCGTACGAAATGACAAGAGAGCTGTAATTCATCTGCAGAAGGAAGCTAAAAATACTGTCATACTTTACAGGGTTGTTGTAAAGGCTACCAATGTACGTGTAGTGCTTTTTTTTTGTAAAGTGCTTTTTTAAAATTCATGTTATAATGTGTTCAAAGCAGAGAGAATAATTTCAACGAACAGATGACAAGGAAAAAATGACATAAAGATTGCAATGAGAGTACTGAAATTAAAAGTTAAGGAACTCGAGTTCTGGTGGAAGGGAGTGATAGGGTGGGGTGATGGGAATTCACGAGGGGGGGGAGGATATAGGTTTATATATGTTTATGTTCAATGTGTTTTTCCTTTTGCATTGGAAGGGTATCTTACCCTTTTATGTAGTACAAAAATTGAATTAAAAAATTTAAAAAATGAAAATGAAAAAATGAAAAGCAAAACTATGAAATTGGCCTGTAGAATGAGTACAGTCGCACATGGGTTAAAATGACAAAAACCAAGTTGAGACTATGTTATCAGATTATCAAGTATAGCTACAGATTTGTCAGGCTGGTGATGAGGGTTGTGTGGTGTTTCATATCCTCTGGAAAAGCTCAATTTAAGTGTAGTTATAACCAGGCAGAGGGCCTTCTCGGTAGTGGCACCCACCCTGTGGAACGCCCTCCCATCAGATGTCAAAGAGATAAACAACTACCTGACATTTAGAAGCCACCTGAAGCCATCCCTCTTTAGGGAAGTTTTTAATATTGAATGCTGTATTGTTTTTAACACTGGATTGGGAGCCGCCCAGAGTGGCTGGGGAAACTCAGCCAGATGGGCGGGGTATATTCTTATTCTTATTCTTATTCTTATTCTTTCTTCTTCTTCTACTACTACTACTACTACTACTACTACGTTGTGGGTGGCTGGATCAGATGACCCTTGGTGTGTCAGTTCTATGACTAAGGTGTTTTTTTTTTAAAAAGAGAGATAAATCTGTTCAGCTCCTGCCAGGGTGATCATTTAGCTGTATATCTGATTTGCATAATTTTCCCCAGCTTAGATGGTTGGGTTTCTTTAACCCCTTCTAGAGGACGGGGAGTAAAAACCAGATCCGTTCTCTTGGCTATGCGGAACAGGATGGGTGTGACTCTGTGGTCTCTCCTAGGTGGAGAGCTTCAGCTCGGAGGGGGTGTTCCCAGTCACCATGATCCCAGGGGATGGGGTGGGCCCAGAGCTCATGCACTCCGTCAAGGAAGTCTTCAAGGTAAGAGCGCTTGCTTCGTTTGGCGATTTCTCAAGAGCTTGGCTTGGGGGAGAGGCAAAGGGCTGGCTGGCTGAAACGCTCCAGTCTCTTGCGCTGAATGAAGCCGGGGCATCTATGCTGTCAAGCCCTAAGGTCTGGTCCTCAGGTCAAGACAGTGGGGCTCAGATCAGAGTCCCCAGCCCAGCTGCATGACAGGGTTGCTGGGGAAAATCTCTCCTGGCTTGGCTCATCCTTGGGGGTGCCTGTGACAGCCAGTGTGGGTGTTGTGCAGTGCCCCCGCACCTCGACAGGATTCCCTTTCCGCATGTGACATTCCTTGCAAGAGGCGGAGAGGGATGCACTGCTTTCTTCTGCATGTGGAAGTCAGAGATCTCCAGGGGCAGAAGGGGCCCACCCTGGCCATGTGACCCAGCAGGACGACACCCCACCTTCTCCCCTCCTGTGTGTTTCTGCAGGCGGCTGGTGTCCCTGTGCAGTTTGATGAGCACCACCTGAGTGAGGTGCAGAACATGGCTTCAGAGGAGATCCTGGATCAGGTCCTTGGCTCCATGGACAAGAGCAAAGTGGCCCTCATTGGTACGGCGTGAGGGGAAGTTGGTGGGCAAGGGCTTCCTTCATACCCCTTAGAGGCCCATGGCGTGGATCTGGGCCAAGCATAGGCAAACTCGGCCTTCCAGATGTTTGGGACTACAATTCCCATCATCCCTGACCACTGGTTCTGCTAGCTAGGGATGATGGGAATTGTAGTCCCAAACATCTGGAGGGCCGGAGTTTGCCTATGCCTGATCTGGGCCATGGGGAAGTGGCTTATATCTTCCAAGGAGACAGCTTTCTCTGGGCTGCCCCAAGCGAGGTTTCAGAGACTTCCAGTTCACAACTTTATGGGGGCTCCCACCCCCTTATTGCCCTGTGGCTCTCCTCTGCAGAGGGCTGGGGTCTTTTCTCACTGTCTCTCGCCTTTGCAGGAAAGATCCACACCCCCATGGAATACAAAGGGGAACTGGCCTCCTATGACATGAGGCTCAGGTAAGTTTCGGCAGCCTTGCGCCGGGTAGACTAGATAAACTTCAAATGCTGCCACCATCCAGCTAAAGGCATCCAATTTGCTGTTGTCTGAAAGGTTGTGTTTCCCTATATGCTGCTTTTCCACAATGAGCTTTGCCCAAAGCAGCAAACATCCAAAATATCAAAATGAGGAGCATGTTGGCAAATTAAAAAATGACAAAAATCAACAATTTAGCAAACAGAATAATGCTACAAACTGCAAATAAAAACCCCACCAATCCGTCTAGCCTTAAATACATAAATACAAAGCGAAATGAGAGTTAATTAGCAATGAAGTTTCTGGTACCAATCTTGCTGCACTCCAAGAAGTCCGGCTTAAATGCATTTCAGAGGGGAGAGGTAGATCACGTACAGGCGAGGTGAAAGCCACGGCTCAGGTGCCATTGCCTTATTCAAGGCAGCCCTGGATAGGGAAGTTTTTAATGTGTGATGGTTTTAGATTTTGTTGGAAGTCGCCCAGAGTGGCTGGGGCAACCATTATTGGGGCAATAATTTTTAAAATTATTATTATTATTTATTATTGCTGGGCCATCCCATCACGGTGACTGAACAGACAGAATTGAATGAGCAGCCACGGGGGCAGATAGAGTTGGAGGATGTGGGGCCGGCTGGTGTTGAGACAGCACTTTAAAATGGTGGCGGCGGTAGGTTTTCTCTGTAACTCTGGCTTCCCTCTTCCAGGCGCAAGCTGGACCTCTTTGCCAACGTGGTCCGAGTGAACAGCCTGCCCGGCTACAAAACGCGACACAACAACCTGGACCTGGTGATCATCCGTGAGCAGACGGAGGGCGAGTACAGCTCCCTGGAGCACGAGGTGAGGGCCGCCAATACAGTAATGAAAATGAATATATAATTTACATGCCACCTATCTTGCTGGGTGACCCCAGCCACTCAGGGCAGCTCCTGACAAAAGAGTGAAGTCAAAACACTATACAACATCACTTCCCTGAACAGGGCTGCCTTCAGGTGTCTTTTGAAAAGCACATAGCTCATAGACCACATGACACCGGTCTTGAAAGGTCTACATTGGCTCCCAGAATATTTTCAAGCACAATTCAAAGTGCTGGTGCTGACCTTGAAAGCCCTAAACGGCCTCGGTCCAGTATACCTGAAGGAGCGTCTCCACCCCCATCGTTCTGCCCGGACGCTGAGGTCCAGATCCGAGGGCCTTCTGGCGGTTCCCTCATTACGAGAAGCAAAGCTACAGGGAACCAGGCAGAGGGCCTTCTCAGTGGTGGCGCCTGCCCTGTGGAACGCCCTTCCAGCAGATTTCAAAGAGAAAAACAACTACCTGACATTTAGAAGACATCTTAAAGCAGCCCTGTTTAGGGAAGCTTTTAATATTTAACAGACCACTGTATTTCAATACTTTGTTGTAAGCCACCCAGAGTGGCTGGGTATAAATAATAAATTATTATTATAAATTATTATATCTGTTTGGCATCTTCTGGAAGGGCTTCTGTTCCTGGCTGTGCTGGTCCTGCAATTTGCCTAATGTTACGCAATTGAGCAAGATGCAGGGAGTGTGAGCGCCACTGTGTGAATGGGAAGAATGTTTCTAACGTAACGTTTGGAGATGGGGTCGGGGGTGAAAGGCTGTGTCCACTGACAGACCCCACAGTAAAATGGGGAGTGGGGAGGAGACAAAGCTTGTGTGAACCTTTGGAGTGGGGGTCAAAAGGGAAGCATGCAAAGTAGTTTTCTAGTGGGTTAGGAGCCAGTCTGCTTAACTGTACACCCCTCTGGTGTGGGGCTTCTCCCCTTGGCTCTGGAGAAGGCAGGCTCTGCTTGCTTCAAATTCATTCATTCTAAGCAGGTTCATTTAGCTCTAAGGGCAACTTGCCTAAGAATGTTGATGTACAAGACAACCCCTGTTTGCAGGCTTACATTCTTAGAGACGCAGCACAAAAGGAAATGGGTTGGGATGGGATGAGGAAAACAAGCAAACCCAGGCACCGGTTCTTAAAGTTATAAAGTTTGAAAGGAAACAGTTCTCGTGCAGGAGGGGGCAGATGAGGAGGAAGAGCCAGGTGGAGCCAGTCTCTTCCCACCTTGTGCTTGAAAGGGGGGGGGCGCTTGGTGGGGGCAAAGCCTTCCTTCATGTGGTTTGTGCTGCTTGTGCCCCCTCTGTGCTCAGAGTGCCAAGGGTGTCATCGAGTGCATGAAGATCATCACTCGGGCCAAGTCGCAGCGCATTGCCAAGTTTGCCTTTGACTTTGCCACCAAGAAAGGGCGCTCCAAGGTCACGGCCGTCCACAAAGCCAACATCATGTGAGTGGGGAGCAGCGGGAGGGCGGGGGCTGGCCGGCTGGGGGCTCCTTTTCCTGTTGCTGACCCCCAGTCCCCATCTCAACACCCAGGGGGTTCCAAAGTGTTTGTGCTGCCACACTAAGGGGTCACGTTCTTACAGATGCTGAACAGCTGTTCTGTGGCCCTTGGTGACAGAGCCAATTCCATGGAACAAAGTGGCCGACCTGTTGAGATGAATGGCCTAACTTGGTCATGATCCTTACTTTCATCATCATCATTTTTAATTTGTATACCGCCTTTCTATCTTACAACACTCAAGGCAGTTTACAAGTTGAAGAAACAAAATGTACATCTTATAACAATCTAACGCAATACAAAAATGTGATAATAAAACATAACTTTAAAATAGGCAGCCTACATCAAAAAAGTAACATTCCACAATCAATTAGAATAGTATAAAATAATAATATCAACATATAAAAGTTAAACAGAAATCCACTCAGCAGTTACAATAATATCTAAACTGCAATCAATAAAACAACGGCACATAAAACAATACAATACACATTGAGAAGCAGAGGGTGGGGCAAGGCAGGTGGAAGGAGGCCTTGCCCCATGGAGTCTCTCCCCTCACAGTTCTTCCTCCAGGAACAGCTCCCTTATGTGGACTCCTAGGGCCGGAGGGTGGGGCAATAATAATAATAATAATAATAATAATAATAATTTATTATTTGTACCCCGCCCATCTGGCTGGGCTTCCCCAGCCACTCTGGGCGGCTTCCAAAAAAATATATTAAAATCCTCTAATACAGTGGGTCAGCCTTAGTTGAATACCGCCCCAAGTCTGTCTCCTGTTTCCACCTTACCCACTTTGGACAGCATCCAGAATTTCAGACTGCCTTCTCTCCCTCTCTCAGGAAACTGGGCGATGGGCTTTTCCTGCGCTGCTGTAAAGAGGTGTCCGAGTTGTATCCCAAGATTAAATTTGACACCATGATCATAGACAACTGCTGCATGCAGGTAGGCCAGGCCCCTCGGCCCCTCACCCCCCACTGCCTCCTTCAGCAGATACATTCCCTTGGGGACCCTTGCCCCTCTGCCCACGCCTGTGGGTTGCTAGAGGAGTGCCCCAGCGTTGGCGGTGTGCCCCTGCAAGTGTCGGTTGCTGGGTGGCCTCAGCCCCTCCTGGCATGTGGTCTGCAGAGGAGCTTGGGCACAAAAATGTGAGCTGCCCGTGAGACTGGCATGACGGGAGGGTGATCCCTGCCACGATTCCACGTGCGACAGTGTGCCGTGTCTTCCTTCCAGCTGGTGCAAAACCCTTACCAGTTCGACGTCTTGGTCATGCCCAACTTGTACGGCAACATCATCGACAACCTGGCGGCCGGCCTGGTGGGTGGGGCCGGCGTGGTTCCTGGAGAGAGCTACAGTGCTGAATACGCCGTCTTTGAGATGGTGAGGAACTGAGCAGGGCCGGGTTCGCCCTCCGTCCGTCCCAGGGCCTTCAGGGAAAGCTGGGCGGCACGACATGTCTGAGAACGTTTTCCCCTTTCCTTCCTTCCTTCCAGGGCGCCCGGCACCCCTTTGCTCAGGCAGTGGGCAGAAACATCGCCAACCCCACGGCCATGCTGCTCTCCTCGGCCAACATGCTGCGCCATCTCAAGTGAGTTCCCTGGGCTGAGTGGCAAGAGGGCGGGGAGCCTTCCAGCAGAATAATAACACCACCTTTATTGTCATTGTACAACCTGTGTACCATGAAATTAAATGAGCCTCCCTCCAGCCCCCCAAATACTCAGTCTCATTGCACTCTGTGTGCTTATCGAACAACACACCACCTTGCAAGTCAATTTCGCTGTGTTATTTTCCGTTCAACAGCCTAACAGCCCCCAGACAGAAGCTATTTTTTAGCCTGTTGGTATGGCTGATTATACTTCTATATCTCCTGCCCAAGGGTAGAAGATTAAAGAGGTGCATAGCTGTCAACGTTTCCCTTTTTTTAAGGGAAATGCTCTTATTCCGAATAGGATTCCTCGCAAGAAAAGGGCAAAGTTGACAGCTATGAAGAGGTGATGGCCGGGGTGGCCTACCTCACAGGGTTATTACTCCTTGTGACAGCTGCCTCTTTCCTCCTCCCCTGTCTAGCTTGGAATACCACTCCACCATGATCTCGGACGCCGTGAGGAAGGTGATCAAAGTTGGCAAAGTGAGTATTGAGCTGTCTGATTTCTGCCCTTTCCTTTCTGCTGTGTGCTGAACCTGTCTCTGCTTCTCTTCCCTCCGTGTTGTGCCCAGTTCTGGCTGGCAGGTTCCTCCGTTGGGGCAGTTAGGGGGCGGTTCACGCTAAGGAGAGAAGGGGGGGCAGAATTTGCCAGGGCAGCTGACTCACTCCCCCAGGAGGAGGAGGCTATTGGGGCTTGTTTGTACTTAGAGCTCACCCTTCACCAAATGGTGCCCGGGTGGATTACAAAAATATCCTAATTAAAATTATTTTCAAATTATTATTATCATATTCATTTATACCCCTCCTTTTCCTCAGCGCAGGACTTAAGGCAGCTTACACAAATTAAAGCAACACAAATAAAATACAGAAAGCTAAAAACATATACAGTGGTACCTCGGGTTACAGACCCTTCACGTTACAGACTCCACTAATCCGGAAATAGGACCTCAGGTTAAGAACTTTGCTTCAGGATGAGAACAGAAATCGTGCTCCGGGGGCGCGGCGGTAGCGGGAGGCCCCATTAGCTAAAGTGGTGCTTCAGGTTAAGAACAGTTTCAGGTTAAGAAAGGACCTCTGGAACGAATTAAGTACTTAACCTGAGGTACCACTGTAAAAGTTAAAAAGTGATCAAACTATAATAGAATTAAAACAGCGTAAAATTAAATCCTTTAAAATACAGATAGCAAAAACAACACACCACAATTAAAAGCCCTTGCTTAAAAAACCGTTCCCAAAGGCCTGTTGGAACAAAACAGGCTTCTTCTGCCAGCAGAAGGACAGCAAGGAGGGAGGCAGCCCAGCTCCTGAGAAGGCCCTCTCCTGCGTCCCCATCAAAAACTCCTAAAAACCCCAAAAATGACAAAAGTAACAAAACAGCCTCACAGAGCAGCAGCAGGAGGAGGAAACTCTCCTGCTCAGCCAAAGGCCTCCTGGGTAAATTGGCCAATGGTGGCCAGGCATACGTCCCTCTGAGTGGAGGTCAGTCCACCCCCCTGGGAGCCACCACAAAGGAGGCTCTGCCATTCTCCCCCAAGGCCTTGCACACCAGCCAGGCCTCCCCTGCTGATCTCAACACCTGGGCACCCAAGTCGCTCCCCCCACTCCATTTCCCGGTACAGCACACACACCCCATTCACCAGCACAACTGCAGCTCAGAGGACGCAGCTCTCAGAGAGACACCAGTGTGGAACCGGGAATAAAGATCAGATTCCCTTGGCAGGGAAGGGATGATGGACTCTAGTGCCTGCCCCCAACCCATCTCAGACTTCTCCCACCCTGGGGCCTGGCCCCAAACAGGGCCACCTCTCTCTCACGCAGAACCTGATTGGGAATCTTGTGTGTGTGGTTGCTCCATCCCTGTGACTCCCCTAAGGAAGACCCCTTTGGGGGGACCTCGCCGCTTGTGGCACGGCTGGTTCTTGGTGCCATTCACAGGACGAGACTCTTCCCAGCCCAGCCTCTCTCCTCTCCGCAGCTGCAAACAGCCAGCCATGTGTACTTGCTAGCATCCAGCGGGAAATGGGGCTGGGGTCCTGCGTCTTCTGTCCCCTTCTCTCAGCTGTTCCCCTTGTCCTGTCATCTCCCCTCTTCAGAGCCTTCTGTGGACTGTCTTGTGGTCCACAGATGTGCCGTCTTGTGGTTTGTGGCCTCGGTGGGGTGAGAGTGTCTCTGTGTCTCCCTTTGCCTCTCACTTTCTCTGGGTGCAGCTTGGGACTCTCCCCTTCCCTGGTTTTTTTTTGGGGGGGGGTCGTGTTTTCCCCCTCCCACATCTCACAGCCACATGTCTGTCTCCCTCTCCCCTCCTTCCCTGTGTTGGATTGTAGGTGCGGACGCAGGACATGGGCGGTTACTCGACCACCTCTGACTTCGTCAAGTCTGTGATTGACCACTTGCACCCCCACTACGGGGCCTAGGGCTGGGCTGGCCCTTGGCTGCTCCCCGCCCGGCCCCCCCAGCACATGGGCGCCACAGATACCTCCTCCCTCGGGGCTGCCTGTCTCGGAAGAGATCTGGGCGTGCTCTCCCTTGCGTCTCAGATCTGAAGCTGGGCAGTCCCTCCTGGGGAGGGAATGTTTTCTTGCTCCCCGCCCCCAAAATACTCGTAACCCTGGACTTGGGTCCCACAAATGAATTGAGGAGTCTCCTTCGTGCACTGAGCCTTTGGGAACTGCTCCAGGCCTGGGGTCCCCAGACAGGCCTCCCCCCCCCCGAGCCCCCCTCCCGCAAAGACTTGCTCATAGTTTTGAAAGCAGGCACTCTTGAGAGGCTGGGGTCCTGTGGGCTGCTCTGCCCCCTCCCATTCTCCCTCTTTTTCTGAGTGGAAATACCCGCCCCCCCTTCCCCCTGAAGCCCAGGCTGGAGCTGGCCTTGGTTCCCCTTTCAAAGGGAAGAGGTTTTTCCTGCCCATTTCATGCAAAGCTGAGCTCTGCAGGTGATTCTGTGACCTTTGTGGGGAAGGGTCCCAGTCCCCCCACTCTGCTGAGGAGGGTACCTTTTTGTGGCAGGACCCTTGGTTCCTGCAGTTCTGACACGGGAGGAGGAGTGCTGTGTGTGTGTGTGTGTGTGTGTGTGAGAGAGAGAGAGAGAGAGAGAGAGAGAGAGAGAGAGAGAGAGAGACTGGGGTGGGGAGGGTAAAATGGAGATTTTGTTACAGCTGTGGTCCTTGCAGAATCATGACAGCCCGGCACCAGTCTCTGCAAATGGACCTTTAGGCCCACGGAAATCCAGGTCGTGGGGATTTGTCGGAATCTGCCTGTGGTGCATGTGTCAGGTGGTGGTTTGACCCCCCCCCCCCGGGGGTTGTCTCATTTTGAGGCCAGCTGGCTGTGTTGGCGTGAGTGCGTGGGCAGAGAATCCCATGTGTGCTCAGCTGTCATCATACTCCATATTAATTGTGAATAAAACTGTTGCGGATTTTCTGCACCAAGCGGCTCTGCTCCCTCCTTGGGGCTGTGTGTGTCTGATTCCTGGCAACATCTCTGCTGTGGACCCCAGAGGGAGAGCACTGGGCCTCTGGACTCCAGACCAGGCCCCTGGAGAAGTTCCAGCCGTGGGGAACCTCTGCATGGTTAAGCGTTTGCCCAGCCCCAACTGGTCTGGCAGCCCTGGAGTGGGCAGGAGCCAGAGGCTTCGCCTGGGCCTGCCTCCCTCCCTCCCTGCTCTTGGCCCCCCACTGGAGCCCCACGGATGCTCCCCTCTCCCTTTCCGGCTCGAGCGTTTTTTCCATGTCCGTGTGAAACAACAGACGTCCTCTTCCTCTCCCTGCCGCCATATTCATTTGCACACTGTCCATCCTTCACCTTCAGCCTCATTGCATGACCATACATAGCATGGCTAGCAAAGCAGTAATCACTAAAATAGAAAGTGAGCATCACGCTTACCACCAGCAATTCATCCAGGTAGTTTAGATTTTCCCCGCAAGTTAGAACTATACACGTGAGAGGTTCAAAAAAGAAACAGCCATGGGTGGGGGGGGTGCCTGGCAGGCCTCCCTGGAGAGGGCATTTCAGTGGCAAAAGAGGGGGTGCACCTTCTGTGAAAAGTCTCCCCCTCTGCAATGAGGCAGATGTATCATTTAAGCTCCAAGGATTTTGCTGGCTGGCCAGCTTGTAGGGATGCCTGTCCATTTAGCCTCTTCCCTGATGGGCCAATTGAACTTCTAAGTTGTGCTTTGTGAAGCGCCTTAGGATTTATGGAAGGTGACGTAGAAATATTTTTAAATAAATGGGGATTCAGGAAACTCTGTATGTCAGCTTAACCCCCTCTGTTCCTGACAAATGCTGGAAAGTGCTACTGAAGCTGCCCTTCTGAGCGCCTCAGTGAGCAGGAGGGGCAGCCTGGCTTCTACAAGGATTGGGAAGATGCAGCAGACCAGGATTTCCTAGCAGCATTTACACAGTCACTGGCCAAAAGCTCCTGAGCGAACAGCTGCTTAAGGAACAGGAAGCGCTGAGGGGTGAATGGAGAGAAGTGAAAAGTGGGGTGCCCAAAGGTTGGTGCAGGGCCTGGGGCCATTTCCCTGATCTGGAGTCAGAGGTCAGCTGGCCAGGCTTGCAAGTAAAACTCATGGAAAACAGGAGGTAGCTCTGAAGAGCTCCAAAGGGCTCTCTCCCAGGCAGGCGAGAGGCCACGAAATGGCAAATAAGTACAGTGGTACTTTGGATCTCAAAATTAATCCATTCCATAAGTCCGTTCCAAAACCAAGGCACGCTTTCCCATAGAAAGTAACGGGAAATTGATTAATCCATTCCAGACTTTTAGAAACAACCCCTAGAACAGCAATTTAACATGAATTTTACTATCTAACGAGACCACTGATCCCTAAAATGAAAGCAACAATGTCCTGCAGTCACACAATCCATCAGTAGCTGGACTGGGTTCCACAAAACAGTCACAAAAACAAAACAAAAATGCCACAAAAACAAAGGCAAACTAAATGGCAAAAACAGACCCCAGAGTAACACTCAAAACGGAGCATGTTCAGCTTCTGAAAAAAGTTCGCAAACAGGAACACATCCTTCCAGGTTCGCAGTGTTTGGGTTCCAAGTTGTTTGAGTCCCAAGGCGTTTGAGAACCAAGGAACCCCTGTACAGTGTGAACAATTCACTGAAAGTAAGTATATGTGCTGTGTATATCTGGTGGGCGGCAAAGGTCCTCCCTTCACATCTGCGCTTACGGGGTCTGAGCTGGTGGGGAAGGGGCTGCAGACAGCAAGTGGGAAACGTTGGCTCCCTGTGTGGCAGCAGTGAGGAAAGGCAAAAGGAGTTGTGGGGTGGCGAAGGACCTTTGCGGTCTTTTAGCGCACCCTGCTGCCTGCACATGGCAGGATCCCTGACATGATGGCTGTCAGCCCCTATTGCAATGCCTCCAGCAAAGGACAGCCCAACGCCCCCCAAGGAAGAGGGTCCCACTTTGGTGCAGCTCCTGTCTCTTAGGAAGCTGGCTGTCCTCCTGTCCTTCAGCAAAGATTTGCTGTTTTGTCCTTTCCAGCCATTGCTTCTCTGCAGCGACAACAAAGGGCTCCGCTCTGTCTTCTGCAGGACTAGCCCTTCAGATCCTTGCAGATCCTGTCTTTGCTCCTTACCCACACCCTGCTTGACCTCAACTTTTTTTTCCTTTTCCAAAAATTTTATTGCTTTTCAACATTCATCACAAAAATAACATAACAAAATAAACAACAACAAAAAACCACACACACCACACTACAATAAACTAAACACACAAGAAAGAAAAAAAGATCTCTTCAAATATCCAACTTTCATCACATTGTTGACTGACTTCCTCGAATCCCCTTTAACTGAATTTCATTATATCACCTTTATAACAGTTCTCAAAGGTCATTTTTCTAATAATATTAGCTCCTTTCATTTACTAACCTCTTCTCCTTTAATATTCTAATCCTTAATATTTACTACCACGTATCCTTATTCTACCCCTAAGCCTATTTGTTACTTCCAAGGATTTTCTATTTATCTTATATCCTGCTTGACCTCAGCTTAAACTTACCCCAGTACAACTAACAGTCCTGTAGAAACACGGTGGAACTTTACAATAATTGCAGAAGAAATCCACAGTACCAGGCAGGACTTTATAGCACCCGAGGCTTCTGCTCTGTTGCCCATCAGTTGAGAGGAAGCCGTTTTTCCTTCGCACAATTGAAGATTCACCCACACTTGCTGTTTAAGTGGTAGTTGCCAAAGGAACTTATAGGGATTACCTGATCTCAGACAAACCCACCACAGAAAAGAAAAATCCTGAGGGGGGGGGCAAAAATGGAGACTCCAAAGACTACTCGGAAAGGACAGAAACTCTTTAGGACCTCGGGGATTCCTACTTCGTGGTGTCCAAAAAACTTTCTCATTGTTCACAGCTCTGACCACACATTGGTTAAAAACGCTGTCAGGTGAGAACCAAAGGATTATTTCACAGACCTGCTTAAAAAGGGTCCTTGCATGTTTTGCTTCATGGCTTTGTAGGAGGGCTAGACTTGCACACAAACACACATATAAAACAATAAGGGCCCTTTTGGGCAGCACAGCAACAGCTCTTGCACTTGACAGCATGGTGAGAATAAAGGTAGTTTTTCAGATGCCAGAAATGTCACCCTATTCAAATGGATTACTAGTAAATTAAGGACCGGCCACAAAAATGATTTCCGCAAGACTTTGTAATGTCCGCCAACTCCAGACAGCTTTAGAGAAGTTACTGAAAAAGAACCAGATCTTTGCTAGAGAGTTTTTTTTGGGGGGGGGACAGCAAATTTTGGTAGAAATGGAGAATATGCAATAGTTTATTAGTGCTCTTTACACGTCAAAAGTCACTTTGTTCCTTTAGGAATATAAAACGTGTTATGCATAACTTGGTTTGCCATTAAATTATGTTTGGTATATTAAAAGTTCAGTTTGTGTTCAAACAATAATTACAAATTTACTGTGCATTTTGAAATGTTTACAGTCTTTGTTACAAGATCGTAAACTGCAAGCTGCTGAAGTGTAAGGAGCCTCTTTGACCATACCAGTTTATGAGCAGGCAAAAGCAATCAAATGGGAGGACTCGGCCGCATTATAGTTTAAAAAAGAGGAAATCACCGTTCAAAATTCCCACTGTTCTAGGTGCATTTTGCGACAGGAAATTTCATTAGTGCAAGCAGTTTCTGAGCTCTGAGTACAGTACTGCACCTAAGATTTCAGATTAAACCTGCAGAGTGGAAGGAAAAGAGGGCCTTTTTCTGCCTCCCCACTTCCAGCTACTCTTGGGAGAAGAGACCTTCTTAAAAATACTAGGGCAGGTGGGCAGGGGAAGGACTAGACCATGTGAAGAATGAACATATTTTAGCTGCAGTTGATTCATTTTCCTGTTATAAAAAAGCATGCCTAGACATGCCGTTGTTGCGCCCGTAAGCTCCGTTTAAGGTGCCATTTAGCTCCAGGCTTCCATATCTGTTTCTAACAATGTCCACCATTGTGATGCAGTCACTTATTTCCATAAAAAGAGCTGAGCAAAGCAGGATGGGAGAAAACCAAATAAACACCAGATGAAACGTCACCAGTCTATTTCTATCCGTCTCTGTTGCTTCTGATCATTCATGTTTATCTTCACCTTCTAAAAACTGAAGTTTTTGCCTAGATTGGAAAGAGCCTCTAACACCCCTTTGCACCGTGGCCAAAATAATTGGGGGCAAAAGCAAGTGTTTGGAAAACAAAAAGGGAGGGTGGCTAGACAGCTTGAAAGGCTGGCCAGGCATTCAGGGATGAGAAAGCCAGCAGTGGCCTCAAGAGGAAGGAGACCTCCATGCTCTGCTTTTTCCTGCAGCAGCAAGGCTGCAGATTCGTTGCCATTGGTGATCACTCGGCCCAGCTCTTCCTTTGGCTCCCTGTCTGGACAGCAGACTGTAAACTAGAAGGGAGGGCAGTTTGTAAATCATGGGATCTGCAACAGAAATGAGGGCACGTCTGTGTGGCTTCAGGTCCCTTCTTAATAACCCCCTCTGTTGCATGATCTTTTTAATTTGCAACTCCAGCAGATGGCAGTCCTGAACAAGTCACTCCCCATCGTCTGTTGGGAGATTTTTGCAGTAGCTCTTCCCTCTTGGCTTAGGATTCAGGGAAAACAAGCCATTTTTTGCTAGGATTCTAATGTAATAAAGCAATTTTAAAATCTTTGAAGTTCTTTGCAATTATGTATTATGTGCAATCCACTGTTTTGGAAGTTGGTAATTAACATTGGTACCTGGTACTATTTGGCATTTCCTTTCCCTCAGAATTTGCTTTTTACAATTCCACCCTGGGATAACACTTAACGCATGCGATGCAGTCAACTGCAGCCCATACAAGTTCATACCATAATACAGTGGTTCCCAGTTGGTGGGCACCTAGGAGGTCCGTGGCACCAGTCACGTAACAAAAACCACCATGAAGATCACAATTTTCAAAAGTTGGGGGTCCATGGCTTGGCTTTTTTAAAAAAGGGGTCCACAGTACTTAGCTGATTGGAACTACTGCCACAATAAATATAAAAGTTTTTAAATTCCTAGATGCCAACAAATATTGCTCCCTCCATAAATATAAATTGTTCCTATTGACTTTGTTTTGGAAGCGATATATTATTATTCTTGCACAAAGGACTCTTCAGGGGGAAGAAATTGCCTTTTTGCTAACCTCCCCATCTCTCTCCACAGGTGCGGACACCAGACATGGGTGGCTACTCCACATCCCACGACTTCACACGTGCCGTTATCACAGCTCTGAGCGAGTAGGGCTTGCCAAGAAACACATGGGGGAGGAATTCAGAGATTAATTATGACGCTGCTTTCTGCTTCTGCCAATTAATTTATTGTGAGCTTAGCTCAGTGTTGCACAAATAAAGTGAATGTAGCCACTCCCATGAGTTGTAAAACAGCATGTGGAGTGTCTTGGCTTAGAAGCTGGCAGTAAAACCCACCAGCTGCCCAGAACCATACACCTCTCTCATCAAACGTCTTTATTCAAGCTGCATCTGCAACAGCTGCAAACCTTTATACACAACAGACATGGAATAAAGAGAATGTTCCACACTACTTGGAAGGGCAAACCTCGTTTTGTTGTGCTACACCCACTTCCTGGGTCTCATCTAACAGAAAACCCAGAGGCAAAGCTGCTATAAAAAGACAGTAATTTTATTGTTAGCTGGTTAAGTACATGAAATGTCCAGGTGTAACTTGCTGAACGGATGTCTCCTGAGAGGGGCCTCGGCTGCAAGCCACCGAACACCCTCCCCTCCTCCCTTTTGCAGGCCTGGCTCACGCTCTTTCCTTGTGCCGCCAAGAAAGGGACAGGAAACGGATCCTGGGCTGCCATTCTGCCCATGGGAGGCCCAACCGTGGCTACATTCAGTTGTCACAAAAGTACTGGGCAGAGAGCGAAGAGCCCAGAAGCCAGTCTTTAAAGAAACCCTCAGTGGACCTTAAGTCTCAGGCTGGCCATGTTGGACGGGATTTTGCCGCTTGTCCTGCCCACTAGTCGTCCTCCTCCTCCTCATCTTCCTCCATTCTGGCCTTTTTCTTCTTTGTCTTTTTCCCCTTTGGGTGGGGCGTCTCCACAAGGCCCAGCTTCTTCTTCTTTTTAGGGGAGACCTCTTCCTCCTCCAGGCCGTTCTCAGACGGCTCCACGTCCTCCTCTTCCTGGTGCTTTCGCTTTTTCTTTTTCTTGGGCGTGACATCATTTTCCTGAAATTGATTTATAAGGGAGGGGGAGAGAGAAGAGAATGGAGAATGCACACAGCCGTCTTATAGCAGACACTCGCCTCCTGCTATGCCCAACCCTACAACCAACCGCCGGCTCCCCAAAGGGGCTTCTCACCTCTGCCGTCGTCTCGAGCAGAGAGTTCTCCATTTCCTCTGCGGCCTCCAGGGCTTCCAGCCGCTTCTTCTCTCGCTTCTTTTTCTTCTTCTCTTTCTTCTCCAGCTTCTTCTTCATTTCAGCAGCCACCTCTGTGGCCTGTGAATGCGGAAAGAGAGAAATCCGTCAGTACCAGCCCATGCACCCCCAGTTGTTTGCAGCAGCAACAGGCTAGATCAGACTCATTAAATCAGCTTTTGCCTCCACCAGTGGATAGGTCAGGCTTAGGTCATATCATCACATCCAGCGACTGCTATGGGGCAGCCCCTCTGCCCTCCCACCCTGGCTCCACTGCCCACCTCCTTCATGACGTCAAGGTTCTTGCGTGGAGGCTCCCCCGTCTCATAGAAGGCCAGGCGCTCCTCCACCTGCTCTCGAAGCTTGTCTCCAAAGACGCAGGTCGGGGTCTCTGCAAAAAAACACAGACAGGAATGTGTGAGTCCGAGGGCACCTGCTCTACATGGACACAACCCAGAGATGGGTGGCAGTACGTCACCCACTCTCCCTTCCACCCCACGGCCGCACCCAGCAAGCTTCGCTCAGCCTTGATGTGTCACCATTCACTGGGTGAAATGCTGTTGACGAAAAATGTAACCATCATAGCAAAGCTGCTTGGCCGCTTGTCCAGCTTCATACAGAGATGGGCCAGGCCCCGATTCCTCACCTGAGAAGCAGTCAATGCGGGATGCAATGGTGCACTTGTTGGCCAGGTAGCGGGAGATCCGTCCCTTGTTTTTGGCCGCTGCTCGGCCAATGAAAGTGGAGTGGAAGATCAAGCCGTATTTGGGAGTGTTTCCCCGAGTCTTCAAGGCTCTGCGGGAAAGAGGGGGCAAGGTTCACCAAGACAATGCTTTCTGGCAGAGGAAGAGAATCACGCCGAGACCCACAAATTGAGCCCCCAACCGCGGCTTGTCTCCCTCCTCCCAGCTGTGTCCAACCATCCCAGGCCAAGCCTGAAATAGCTAACCTACCGGATGGAGGGGAAGGGGAATGGCCCAGGTGACCGCTCAGAGGCTGGGGGCCAGCCCATCACACATGCGGCCAACGGGACTTGACCAGCACATCAAGCCCAGCACCCCAGGAGCCTGCCATCACTGCGGCCGCCCTGCAGCTGTACCTGAAGAGAGCCTTCTCTGCACCCAGGATCTGCACTGTGGAAGCTGGATACTTGGCCAGGTTGGTCAGGCTGCCAGCGTGGGAGATGAGGCGGGCGCCCACCTGCGGGGAAAGGAGACAAATGTCTGAAGCATCCACCTGCACCAGTGGCCCAATCCATGGGAGCTGGCCTAGGCCTTGCTCAGCAGCCAGCTAGAATTGCACATGCGAAACGTTACAATGCTTAAAACTCCTCTCTACAGATGGCTTCTGCCCCCTCCTTTTCCTCTGGCACAGATCAGCAGTGAGAGGGTGTCAGCACGAGAGCTCAGTGGATTGACAGATTCACATTGCACATCATATCTGTAGCCAGTGAGAATTGGGGGGGGGGGGGCAGGGGCTCCTCTCTACACACATGGCAGCCACTTACCACTTCTCCAATCAGGGCTGAGAGGCTGGGAGCCACCTGGCTCATCTTGGAGCGGAGATACTCCTGCAGGCCTTTGCGATACTCGGAGAGAGAGATGACTCGGCTGGAGAAGCTCTCGATGTTGATGAGGTCAATGGGAGAGATATCCATCCCTGCAGGGAGGAGAGAGGCACATCAGAACACAGAGGAGGCAGAAAGGAGAACCGGGCCACGCTCCTAACCCCCCTCCGCTGTGCAGCTTCTCTTAAAAACTGCAGCCTGCAAAGGGTCTGAAGTTATCACAAATTGTTGCATGTGTCAAATTTAAAACAATAGAACTGAAAACAGACATTAGCACCAGAAAGACTCATCAACACCAAGTAGATGAGGTGCTTGAAATCAAAGAACTGTGCAAGAGCCACGGTTCAGCACCTGTGTTCACCTGGCATACCCAAGGCCCCACCCCGCCCCTACTGACCCATGGATGAGCGGGAGGCCTCCAGGATAGCCTGAGCCTTGGCACTGTCCATGACGATTTCTTCCAAGGCCTCCAGGCTCTCCTCACTGAGCTCCTTCCGGTTCCCAATGAGCTTGGTGAGGCGGCAGTAGGTGTAGTTGTCACTCACGATCTTGATCAGCTCAGGGAAATGATATCCGTACCACTCTCTGCAAGGGGGAAGAGGAGGCAGAGTCAGACCAGAGCAGCCACAAGTTTAGAAAACCCACTCCAAGTTTAGAAAAGGCTCAAGGAACACAAGGATCTTGGGTGTGTACCCGTACTAACAATACAGCTCAGGGGAAAGTCGGCCTGGCTGTGGTGTATACGCAGGGCTACCGATTCTCTATCTCCCGTTTCTATACAGTCAGCATGAGTGGTGAAGCTGCCTGTGGTAAGCGTAGGGAGACTGGGAGGAAGGATCCACTTTGGCCAGAACGTCTCTCAAAAGCACCAGAGACCCCCTCACCTGACCCGCATGGAGAAGGTGTTAATGTCCTTGTCTAGCTGATCCAAGAGGCTGATGGACTGGATGATCATGTTATCCACCCTGTTCACGTTGAACTTCACTTTGGCCCGAGAATAGCTATGCCCCAGTCCCAGCTGAGCCTTGGAGGCGGACTGTGCTGTCAGACCTTTGATCAAACTGTGAAAATGCAACCGGATACCTGGGCGGAGGGAGAAGACAGGAGAAAGGGGGTTCAGCCCTGCCAAGCGCTGGCAGAAAAACACTCTCCAAACATCTCATCCTCCTACAAAATACAATTCTTCCCATTCCTGTTGCCCTTTTCACAGACTTACCTCGGGTGATCTCTGCCACGACGCCTCCAGCCTGGCACTGGAAGCCCAGCTCTTCCTGGATGGCAGCCCCGATTTTAGCATCGCTGACCCCCACAACGACCTTCTTCTTTTTGGCTGGCAGGTTCGTCTCGAGGAGAAGACGGAGATCCTCATGGAGGATCCCTGGACCGGACAAGAGAAAGAGGAGACTCAATGGGTTGCCAGGGCGCTGCCCTTACAGAAAAGAGCAGCATCAGAGCAAAGAGGAAGGAATGTGGGCGCTGCTCACCTTCGGAGATAGCATTGATGTTTTCCAAGGCACTCTGGGCAGACTTGAAGGGGGAAAAGGCGACGAGTTTGACCACCGTGAGGAATTTGCCGAGATTCAGGACGCTCTCCTCCACCTGCAGAAGCGCCAACAGCACATGGCCTGGTTTTGCCCCGCACTGAATCAATCCACAATGCCTCCCCCCCCCCAAAGACCAAGATGGCGGGAGCAACCACGTGCTTTGCGAAGGTGGAATTTTGTTGCTGGGGGCGAGATCGCTCTAATCTATGCAAAAACCTACCGAATATTCCTGGCGCAATGAACAAAAAGTGTATGCAGATCCCATCTAACAAAGCCATATTGGGGGGGGGACCTACTGAAACCCACCACCGCGCGGCCCTCCCTTTGATCCCCATGGGCCTCCTCGCGAGTTGTTCTCCCGCGGCCGCCAAGGCCTCCCCGCTGGGCCCTGGCCAGGCGCACGTGGTCCGCACACAACACGTGTCTTCCCCCCGGGCGCTCAGAATCCACACGTGGCATCATCCGAGTCAGAGGATTGACAGATTCCGACGGAGGGTCATCAGGGCGCCCGAGGGGGTGAGTGGGGATGCGACCCCCCCCCCGAAGGCCCGGCCTGGCCCCCCCCCCCGTGTCCGGGAATGGGAAGAGGCTCACCTGGGGCAGCAGCAGCGCCACCTCCTCCACCTGCCGGAGGGCGAAGAGCGCGTAGCCGGCCGCGTGCTCGAAGAGGACGTGAAGGAGGACCTGCGCGGGGGGAGGGAGGGAGGAAGGAGACGCGCCGTCAGTCAGTCAAGTCCGACCCGAGGGAGCCCCGCGCCCCCCCTCGCCCGCCCCCGGCTCCGGCTCCCGCTCCTCACCATGGCGCCTCCGCCGCCTCCGCCTCTCTCTCCCGACTGGGCCGCGCAGGCCTCCCGCTCAGGAAGGACGTCGAGCCCCAACCGGAAGCCCTCCCCTCGCCTCACGCCCCTCAGCCAGGTTTCCGGACCCGCCCCTTCCGCTTCCCCTCCCCTCCGCGAGGCCCGCCAATGGGAAGGCGAGGAGGCGGACGCGGTCGGACTCTAGGCCAATGGGAGGAGGCGGCGGGGGCAGCTCCCGCCTCTTCCTCTCAAGGGCGGCCTCCTGCACGTCCATCATTCCACGAGGTTCGGACTCGGCGCAGGCGCGGTGGGAGGCTCCGCCCGGGGCGGGGCTTCGGCATCTGGAAGGCGGGGCTGGGAGGGAGCCCCAAAGGCCATCTAGACCAGCCCCCTCCAAGGCGGGGGGCGCCACCAACGCCAGGATAATAATAATAATAATAATAATAATAATAATAATAATAATAATAATAATAATAATAATAATAATAATAATAAT
>JAXCMG010000015.1:5394405-5412357 GCA_034642415.1 Podarcis siculus
ATAATAATAATAATAATAATAATAATAATAATAATAATAATAATAATTTATTATTTCTACCCCGCCCATCTGGCTGGGCTTCCCTTCTGAAGTATTAGCTCCCCCTCCCAGTTTGGAGCCCCCGGCATCCCTTCCCTCCCTTCATCATTTCCTTTGCCATTTATAAAAACATACGAAACTGCCTTCTACTGAGCCAGACCATTGGTCCAGCTGAGCATCACTACACTGACTGGCAGCTGCTCTCCGGGACTCCAGACAGAGTTCTCTCCCACTTGCCCTGCCTGGAGATGCCACTGGGGACTGATGCTCCACCACTGAGCTGTGGGGCCCTCCCCACCCTTTGCCAGGAAACAACGCCAATCAGTCCCAAACTTCTCTGGGTGTGAGCACACAGCCATGCGTATCTCAAGACCAGAGCTGAGCTGCCAGTTAAGTTTGTCTGGGTCATTCGTGGAAGCCGGCAGTGTCCAGAAATCAAAGAGCCCCAGTTGACCTTTGGGCAAAAGAGCAGAGCGAAGGGGGCAGAGGAAGGCGGAAGAGGACAAGGAGGGGATGGGGAAGCTGTCTGAAACCAAGCTCCACCATCACAAGGGATACAGAAAGCGAAGGCCAAGGTCTCCAGGATGCCAGCTGCTGTGCCAGGGAGCAGATCCAGTCCTGGTCTTGAAATCCCTGGGCACACAGAGCCCACTGGCTACGCCTGGCAAGACCCGATCTGTGTGTAGGCAAGCTCAGAGGACACAAGAGGATGTGAATTTGTCTCCTACATCTGTCAATCCTCAGAGGACACCCCATCTCCTCCTCCTCTTCCTCCTCCAGTCCCCGCCCCCCGCTTACTTCTCCTTCTTCTTCAGCAGAGCCTGAGTCTCGTCCAGCTTGGTCTGGATCTTCTCCACCCGGTCATCCGCGTCCTTGGAGGAGCTGTCCAGTTTCTTCTCCAGGAGGCTCAGGCGGACGTTGGCCTCGCTCAGCTCCTCGCCCTGGGCAGCAGGAGGAAGAGCGCTTGTGGGAACGAGGACGGCCAGGCCTCTGGGGACGGGGCACCCGCAGGAGGACCCCAAGAGCTCTTCTCCGCTGACGCTCCATGTCCTCTGGAGCCAGGCAGCAGGAGCAGGGCCACCCACGGCCACCCACCTCTGGAACAGCCCCCTGGGAGACTGGGCCCCCTCTTCCCAGCCCCACCTGCTCCCGGGGAGAGGCAGCTCCTCAACTCACCTTGATTTTGAGGGACTTCTTCAGCTCCTTGATGACCGTCTCTCGGTCCTCCAGCTTCAGGCCCAGACCCTCAGCATCCGTGATCTCCGCCCGCAAGGCGGCTGCCCGCAGATCCACTGGAGGAGGAGACTGCAAGAGGAGCCCACGATGGGTTGCTCAGACATGGACCAGGTTCTGGGAGGCGTCTCGAGATACAGAGCATGCAATGAACCCCTCCCAAGGGGGAAGGCCCCACACCTTCGTTCCTCCTCAAAGGATTCAACTACAAGGAAGGCAGTGCGAGGAAGAGCCCTGAAGCAGACCAAGGGGGTCCCAGCATGGGGGCCAGCCTCCTCCTCCCCACAGTAGCTGCCCCCCTGCCTCTGAGCCTCCTGCAAGCAGAACCCTCCACCCACCTGACAGCCCACCAAACCATTTAAAATGGGGCTGGAAAAGGAGTGGCTTTCACTGGGGCAGACACCCTCCCCCAACCAATAGGCTGGCCCCGTTAGCCAAGCACCAAGCCAGGGGAATCTACCAGCCTTGGCCCTTGCTGGTGGGTGAGGCCAGCTCCTGCCCTCTCTCTGCCCCCTCTCTCCGCAGGCTCACCTTGGCCTGAGGCTTGTCTGCATCGTACTCGCCCTCCTGCATGGCCGTGGCCATCTTGTTCATGGTGGCAATCAGGATGTTGCACGACTGTCGCAGGCACTCGTGGGGGTTGATGCCTTGCGTGCCATAGATCTGAAAAAGAATTGGACAGCTCCAGAGGACGCCAATGCACGTCCCTCAGCAGCGCTGATCCCGGGCTGAGGTCTGCGGAGAGCTCCCCAGCCCTTATTAGCAGCAATGGAAGAGGAAGGGGCCAGCCTCCACCAGCCTGGGGAGACCCTGGGATGAAGGCCAGGCCTGGCCCAGTTGGGAGGGAGGGGAAGCTTCCAAAATCTCTGTACTGAGGAGGCGCAGAGGGAGGTTCCTTAGCCCAACAGCCCCTCAGCCCCTGTAGTGCTGGCCAATTATTATTATTTTATTATTATTTATTGAATTTATATACCACCCTATACCTGGAGGTCTCAGGGCAGTTCAAGGACAAAATCAAAATATAAAACCACAAAATACACAATCAAAATAAAAACAACAACCCAATAACCCCACCCCTCAAATAAGACCACATTTTAAAAGGCACCGGATGTCAATCAAATCAATCAAAGGCCTGGTTGAAGAGGAATGTTTTTGCCTGGTGCCTAAAGGTGTATAATGAAGGCACCAGGCAAACTTCCCTGGGGAGAGCATTCCACAAGCAGGGAGCCACTGCAGAAAAGGCCCCGTTCTCGTGTTGCCACCCTAGGGCCTCTCGAGGAAGAGACACATGAAGAAGGGCCTCAGAAGATGATCTCAGGGTCTGGGTGGGTTCATATGGGAAGATTGAGGTATTGCAGCCCTGAGCAGTTTAAGGCTTCAGAGGTCAAAACCAGTACTTTGAATTGGGCCCGGAAACTAATTGGTAGCCAGTGCAGTCGGACCAGGATCGGTGTAAGATGCTCAAACTGTCTTGCTCTGGTGAGCAACCTGGCTGCTGAATTCTGCACCAGCTGAAGTTTCTGAACCGTCTTCAAAACAGTAGTTAGGCCATCCCTGTCCAGAAAGGGGCGTAGCTGGGCCACCAGCCGAAGCTGATGGAAGGCACTCCGGGCTACTGAGGCCACCTGAGCCTCGAGCAACAGCAAAGGATCCAGGAGGACCCCCAAGCTGTGAACCTGCTCCTTCAGAGGAAGTGTAACCCCATCAAGCGCAAGTGACCTCTCAGCCATCTGGTCTAGGGAACCCACCACCAACAGGGCCTCCGTCTTATCTGGATTGAGCTTCGGTTTGTTGGCTCTCATCCAGTCCACTACCGAGGCAACTGCTCAAGGGAGCCAAGCAGCAATACTTTGGAGCTCTTGCAAGAGCCAGTGGGGGTGTAGTGGTTAGAGCATCTGGCTAGGAACTGGGAGGCCAGTAAACAAATCCCTGATCAGTGAAGAAGCTCCCTGGGTGACTTCAGACCAGTCACACACTCACAGGATCCTTGTGGGGATAAAATGGGGGAGAATCACGGATGCCCCCTTGAGCTCTTTGGAGGAAAAGGGCGGATACAAGTGCAATAATCAATCAATAAGTAGCTGTGTTTGAGCCAGGATTTAACCCTGCCCACTGACAAGACGCAGCCAAATGCAGCGGAGGGCCCTTACCTGCTCGCTGGCCTTGAAGGCCAGGTCTTCCAGCTTCACGGCCTGGAGACCCTCGTTCTCCGTCAGAGGGGCAATCATCTGAGCCCCTGCAGCCGCCACCTCCTGCAGCACAGCCACCACCCACGTCAGGTGCTTGCGGCAATCCAGCAGCGTGTCTGCGACCTGGAAGATCAGAGCAGGGTCAAGAGGCAGCCATGCGCTCAGTTTCGGGGAAAGGGGCACGTCACTCCAGCAAGGGGCTGGAGGCCCAGCTCTCCATCCCGGGCCAGGCGACCCACCTGCTGCCCAAAGCCGAGCGCTGCAGGGATGCCAGGGGCGTCGGTGCCAGGCATGCGGCGCCGGATCTTCTTGCAGAACTGCCGGATGTCGCTGCAGGAGGTCTCCAGGTCCTTCAGGAGGATGGCAAAGTCGGACACCTCCTGCCCGGTCTGAAAGCGGGAAGAAGGGCAACGTCAGGACCCACGGCTGGGGCAAGCAGCCTCGCCAAGCAGACCCCCACCTGGCTGCCTCCTGGGGGCGGGGGGTGGATGGGCTTACCTGCAGGAAGGACCGCAGCCTGCCCACCTCCACACTCATGCAGTCCAAGGCACTCTGGGTGAACTGCAAGCAAGCAAAGGCACTGTTACCTGGGCCTGCGCAGGACAGCCTGTTCCTGCTGCAGCCAAGGGCTGGGAAGATGTGGCTTGGGATGGGGCCAATGATGTCAAGCTCCCTGGGGAGGGGGGACTGATGGGGGGGGGTTCGGAATACAGCATGGTTTCACTCCTTTGTGTGTGTGTGTGTGTGTGTGTGTGTGTTGTGTTCTGAAACACACATAGAGGGAGAGAGAACTTTTTGCTGGGGGGGACGCAAGGGGACACACAACCCTAAACATTTTGTGAATTTAAGTTTGGCCTCATTGAGCGGCAGTATTTCAATATGAGTAGGAAAATGAGAGTATCCCCAAACATTTTTTAGAAAAAGCACTGTGTGTGAGAGAGACAGAAGAAGAAGAAGAGGAGGAGTTTGGATTTGATATCCCACTTTATCACTACCCGAAGGAGTCTCAAAGTGGCTCACAATCTCCTTTCCCCTCCTGCCCCACAACAAACACTCTGTGAGGTGAGTGGGGCTGAGAGACTTCAGAGAAGTGTGACTGGCCCAGGTCACTCAGCAGCTGCATGTGGAGGAGCGGAGACGTGAACCCGGTTCACCAGATTACGAGTCTATCACTCTTTACCACTACACCACACTGAGAGAGAGGGAGAGGGGGAGAGAGAGAGAAAGAGAGAGAGAAAGAGAGAGACCTGGGAGAGACCAGGGTTCGAATCTCCCCACTGCGCCACGAAGCTCATTGGCAACCTTGGGGCCCAGTTGCTGCCACTTTCAGCCTATGAGGAGACGGGGAGAGCCACGAACACCACCTGCTCACCTTGATGTGGTCAGCCAGCTGCATAGTGCAGTCCTCTGCCTGGTCAGCCAGATGGATGCTGTACAGGTGCTGGAAGGGAGAAAATAAGGAACAGTGGGGGGGCACCTGCTGAGCTCCAGCTGGCTTCCAATCCACCTCAGCCAAAGCAGCACCAGAGGGCCTTGGCCCTACCCAACATGCCAGCCTTGCCCTCTGTTGATCTTGCCACCACAGGAGAGCTGCAGCAAACCCAAGGGCACCCACCCTCTTTCAAACCAGCACAGCAGCATGGCAGGACCGGACTCTGCAGGCAGCCCTCCTGGGAAGCAGGCCTGGTGGCCCTGGACTCATAAAGAGCCCCAGCCGCTCCACACTCTCAGTCTTTTCCTGGCACTGGGGGGAAGGCGCAGCCAGGGCTTGAATTATGGGGAGGGGGGAACAGCCCCTTTACCTTTTGGAGGGAGTGCCTGGCCAAAATTGAGAGAGGGCAGCCAGGAGGTGGGGCTAGAGGATTTCATGAAATGCCCGCCCCCCTTTCCCAGCATAAATCGGCGTGACGTGGGCCCCCTTGCTGCGGTCCTGGGGGGCAGGGCCCCCTCACCTGATAGTACTTGATGGCTTTGGTCAAGGGCTCAACGTTGACGGTCTCATCCAGCTGGTCCTTGTGCAGCAGCTCAATCAGGAAGTCCAGGGACCTCTCGTGCACGCTCATCTCGGGGTACAGGGTCCCCACTTTCTTGTAGATCTCCACGCTGCACTTGTTCAAGGCCCTGAGCAAGAAGGGGGGGCGAGAGAGGAAGGCAGAGGCCATCAGGCTCAGCCAGGAGGGGGCACAGAAGCCACCCTCTCGGGTGGGCCCTGAGCCGTTTCAGGGGGGACCCCCCCCGGGACCCCCGGGCGGGAGGACTTACTGCTCATATTTGTGCAGAGTGGCTTGCAGGAGGCTGAGGGAATACACCAGCCCGGCAGCAAAGCTCAGCTGCTCCCCTGGTGCCCCCCGGAGGCCAGCGCGCTCAGCACAGTTCTCGTTCAGCTCAAACTTCTCCTGGGCCTGCTTGCTGATCAGTTCGGCCTGTTCCAGAGAGAGAGGGAGGGGAGATGTCAGAGGTTCAGCATACCCCACCTCACTGCACTGCTCCAGTATCATCTCAGATAAAGGAAAGGCCCTTTTCACACAGTGCAGACTTCAAACTGCAGAGCTCCCTCTTGCAGGAGGCAACAACTGAGACGCCTTTAAATGAGGATTCAAGCAATTCCTGGAAGAGAGGGCTTTTGGTGCCTACTAGTCTTCAAAAGCAGAGACATCACCTTGCCAACAAAGGTCCGTATAGTTAAAGCTATGGTTTTCCCGGTGGTGATGTATGGAAGTGAGAGCTGGACCATGCTATGCAGCCTGACTCCCTCCTTTGGCAATCTTTACAAAACTTTAGTTTATGGTTGCCATCAATTTTGATTTTAATTAATTTTTATAATGTTTTTATAATGTTGCACTATTTTAGTGTTGTTAGCCGCCCTGAGCCCGGCTACGACTGGGGAGGGCGGGATATAAATAAAATTTATTATTATTATTATTATTATTATTATTATTATTATTATTATTAAACCTAGACAAGAAGAAGAAGAAGAAGAGTTTGGATTTGATATCCCGCCTTTCACTCCCTTTAAGGAGTCTCAAAGCGGCTAACATTCTCCTTTCCCTTCCTCCCCCACAACAAACACTCTGTGAGGTGAGTGGGGCTGAGAGACTTCAGAGAGAAGTGTGACTGGCCCAAGGTCACCCAGCAGCTGCATGTGGAGGAGCGGAGACGCGAACCCGGTTCCCCAGATTAGGAGTCTACCGCTCTTAACCACTACACCACACTGGCTCTCCTTTTTAAGACAGCATCTTAAAAAGCAGAGACATCACCTTGCCAACAAAGGTCCATATAGTTAAAGCTATAGTTTTCCCAGTAGTGATGTATGGAAATGAGAGCTGGACCATAAAGAAGGCTGATCGCCAAAGAATGGATGCTTTTGAATTCTGGTGCTGGAGGAGACTCTGGAGAGTCCCATGGACTGCAAGAAGATCCAACCTCTCCATTCTGAAGGAACTCAGCCCTGAGTGCTCACTGGAAGGTCAGATCCTGAAGCTGAGGCTCCAAGACTTTTGCCACCTCATGAGAAGAGAAGACTCCTGGAAAAGACCCTGATGCTGGGAAAGATGGAGGGCACAAGGAGAAGGGGACGACAGAGGACGAGATGGTGGGACAGTGTTCTCAAAGCTACCAGCATGAGTTTAACCAAACTGTGGGAGGCAGTGGAAGACAGGAGGGCCTGGCATGCTCTGGTCCAGGGAGTCACAAAGAGTTGGACACGACTAAACAACTAAACAACAACAAAGTCTATGCTAAACCTAGACAGCATCTTAAAAAGCAGAGACATCACCTTGCCGACAAAGGTCCATATAGTTAAAGCTATAGTTTTCCCAGTAGTGATGTATGGAAGTGAGAGCTGGACCATAAAGAAGGCTGATCACCGAAGAATGGATGCTTTTGAATTCTGGTGCTGGAGGAGACTCTTGAGAGTCCCATGGACTGCAAGAAGATCCAACCTCTCCATTCTGAAGGAAATCAGCCCTGAGTGCTCACTGGAAGGTCAGATCCTGAAGCTGAGGCTCCAAGACTTTGGCCACCTCATGAGAAGAGAAGACTCCCTGGAAGAGACCCTGATGCTGGGAAAGATGGAGGGCACAAGGAGAAGGGGACGACAGAGGACGAGATGGTGGGGCAGTGTTCTCGAAGCTGCCAGCATGAGTTTGACCAAACTGCGGGAGGCAGTGGAAGACAGGAGGGCCTGGCATGCTCTGGTCCAGGGGTCACGAAGAGACGGACATGACTAAACGACTAAACAACAACAAGTCTCTGCTCTGCCTCCACAGTCAGAGATACAAAATGCTGCTGAATAATACCAGTTGCAGGAAACCACAGGAGAGGAGACCAAGCCTTTTTTGATGTTAGATGATGTGGTTGTATTATTTTGCTTTGTAAAATCTATTGGGTTGGGGGGGGTAGGAATAGAAATGCTAATTTATCTTTTCCTGCAGGTAGTATAGCCCTGAGTTGTAACTGGGGGGGAAGTGAGCACCTGGTTGCTGAGAATTTGGGATGTGGTATGTATGGTAAAATCAATTCACCTGTAAGGGAAGGAGGAGAGTTAAATAACATATATATATTTTAGTAGAACTGGTGTTGAAGTAAGTTTTATTCTGAATAGAGTCCCTTGTCCTAACTTAGTCAACAGGTCCATTCTGAGTAAAACTTAGTTTGAATATCACTTGATATATTTTTGGAATCTATTGTAATGTGATGGTTAAAGGTTTTCTTCAACCATAAATGCTACTGGGTAGTGTTTGAGGAATTAAAAAAGTATACAGTGGTACCTCTGGATGCGAACGGGATCTGTTTCGGAGCCCTGTTCGCATCCTGAGCAGAACGCAACCCGCGTCTGTGCGTCTGTGCATGCGAGGGTTGCGACTCGCCGCTTATGTGCATGCACGTGACATCATTTTGAGCGTCTGCGCATGCACAAGTGGCGAAATGGGTTACTTCCGGGTCACCGCGGAGTGCAACCTGAAAACGCTCAACCTGAAGCAACTTTAACCCAAGGTATGACTGTAATAATGATTCAGGTTCAGGTTAGAAATGTCAGACAACATTGTTTTTTTCTGTAGGAAACAGATTAGCAAAAACTTGATTATTTACTGACCTAAATCATTTGTGGTTGGCGTGTTTCTGTTGGAAAGGAAGACGTGGCGGTCGCTCTCAGCCTACCTTGCAGATGAGCCGTGGGATGAGCAGGAGCACCAGGACGCAGTCGTGGTCCCCGCCATGACGCAGGAAGCTGTCCGGCATGAAGGAGGTGAGGAGGGAGACGTGGCGGTTGGCCTGGTGAACCTCCATCTGGCGCAGCTCCATCTCGATGGCCTGGAGGGGGGGGGAAGAAGCCCATTGAACACCCCCGTTCTCTGGCTCTCAGGCTGCAAGCGACACCTGGGGGCGGCACCCCGAACACCTCCAGGCCCCATGTGTGAGCGCGGCACAGGAGAGCGGGAACCCCACTGTAGTGATCAGGTGGGATTGCCATGAGGAATTATAAAAAAATATGGAGCGGCCATTTGTGTCAGCAATGAAAGCATTGCGTTGACTGGGTTTGAGACATTTGGATATGATTTCTGATCAATCCACGCCTCTGCATCCCTGTCCTTTCCTCTTGCTTGACAAGTCACGGACACAGCCCAGCTGCCAGTTGCTTCCTCAGGCATCCTCAGTACATAAAGAGAGTAGGTTACCTTGATGTAGATCTTAGGGGCCAGGAAGAGAGTTCACAAGGAGATGGTGAATACTCTTTCCTTGCCATCCTTCCGTGCTCTCCTGTTTACTCCTGTTTATGACCTTCCTAAAAGCATTCCTCTTCGCTTCCTCTTTTATTTACTCTGAATTGCATATGCATGCTCAAGTAGGAAATTAGCTCTTTGTAGTTTTAACTTTAACTTTGTCGCAGGTGGGTTTTTTTGAAATGCTCAGAGGAAATCTGATTGGTTCTTACGTACACTGTGTAAAAAGTCCTTTTGTGAATAAAACGACCTGGGCTGGAAGGTGGACAGGAATTATTATGAAATGCACTCCTCCCAGAGTCTTGCTGGTTCAAGCCTCTGTGTGTATTTTATTATCAGAGCCCAATCCTGCCTTTACTTTGGGAATGCCTCACCCCACAAAACCCCACGACTCCCCGAGATGTCTCCCACCGCTGCTACTCCACCAATTGTGCCAGTGGGGCTTTGCTCTTGACTCCAAAAGCACATCTGAGATGAGCCTGAAGGTGTCCCAGAAGCCCTGGCAGACTACCCTGAACCTGTATTTATTTGTTTTACTGATATCCTGCGGCAACCTAGTAAGCTATTCTCGAAAATACAAACCTAATTCAAGGTTACTATTCTAATCAGAACTAGTTTCTGATAAATCAAGCCTGAACTTTCAGGTTCACAGACTTCAGAAAACAGGTCGTCTGTCGGAACTGAAACTATCTGTAACATTATTTTAAAGCACTGCTTTAAGACTAGCTCAAAAGGGTCTTCCTGGCCCCAGCTCTTCAATTTATAATATGGGTTTGGGATGGAAAATTGGGTTCTCCCCCTTCCCTGCCCCCCCCGCCTATCCCTGCTGGTCTCCAGCTGAGCATACCTTGGCGTGAGCTTTGGTTTCCGCAAATTTAATCTTGAAGTCAAACATTTCAGGCGGAGGCTGCTGCTGCCTCTCCACAGAGGCCTCTTGCTGGTTCATCAGCTCCCGGTTAACATCCTGGAACAGGGAGAGCAGGAGTGAGGCATGCTGGGAAGACAGTGCCGAAGGAGGAGGAGGAGGAGGAGTGCGTGGCTCAAGGCGGAACCAGGAGAAGCCCCAGAAACCCAAAAGGCACCTGAGGGGGCTAAACAGGAACCAGAGGGGGAGAGAGCACATATAGGTGCATAGAGATTTTGTGGCACTTCCTGGCCCCAGTGCAGGAGATGTTTGGCCCAAGGGTTGCCTGGAAAGAGGAGACCCACGTGTGGCCTCTCCAGTTCCTGTTCCGCACAAGGCTCCTTGCACTGATGCTTGCCTGTCCCTCTCATGCGCTTGGAAGCAAAGTCTTGCCCTTGCACAGACATTTTCGCTGAGGGAGGAGGCCAGGTGCTCTTCAAACGGGGCAGGAGCCTGTCATTCCTCCCACAAGGCTGTCCTCCATCACCCGATCCTGGCCTGCTCTGAGCCCCGCCTTCCTCCCCCCATAGCACGTACCTGCAAGTGCGCAGTCAGCTCCCGATACTTCTTGATGGTCTGCTGGTAGTCGGCCACCGTCTCCTGAGCCGCCTCCACGCGCTTCTCCGCCTCTCGCACCCGGGCAGTCGCCATGTCCAGCTGCTCTCGCAGCTCCAGCTCGGTCTCCCTGGCGTTCTCCTGCAGCTCATCGTTCATCTCGTTTATGGCTTCCTGGAAAGGGGGAAGGGTGTGGGGGGTGAACATGGAGGACGCAGCAGCAGGAGGCCCTTGGTGGCCAAAGACTGACTGACCACCAGCAGTGACCAGGATGAGGAGGGCACCCCACAGCCCACCTGTGGGCCACAGCAGCATCTGGGGAGACCCGCCAAGAGGCCCCCACCCCCTCTCACCACATAGAACAAAAGCCAGCCTTCTCCCCTCCCCTCCCTGCTCCTCTGCCCCCTCAATCTCACCAGGTCTGAAACCGTCTCGCGAAGCTCCCGGACCTTCTCCTCCAGGTCCAGGTTCCTCTCGGTCAGCGTCTCCACCATCTCCTCAGCCCCCAGAGCAGCATCCACCTGGGAGAAAGGACACAGGGTTGGCCCAGACCTGGAGTGATCTGGGTGCAGCCTCCCTGTCCCAGCCCCTGCCCCAGAGAGCAGAGGGAGCCCAGCCCCAGAAACCAAGGCTGAGCCTCGGACCATTGTCACCTTCCTTATTATTGGTCATGCTTGCTGGTCAACTTTTCTCACAGAGTGAAGAAGGCAGCTGGCATTTAAAAGCAGCTAAGGGCAACCAAGACCACACAACCCACTGAAATGGATCTTAAAGAGAGCAAAGCCTCTATACTCAAACTGTGAGCATCCCACAGCCGGCGTGCTGAGGGGGCTTTTCCCAGCAAGCAAGGCAGAGAGTGTAAAAGCTCAACCAGTCAGCCTGCAACCGCGCATGGTTGAAACTGCAGGTGCTGAATGCTCCTGAGATGCCATAGTACTTGACTTCCATGTTTGGGAAGGAGGGCTGGGATGGAAGCTGCCCACCAGGCCTCCTGGCAAGGCACAGGCCCCAGCCCACCCCCTTCTCCCCAGCGACCCCCAAGCGCAGCTGAGCGCTTGGCTTGGAGGAGACGCCAAGGCCCTGGGCGCACATGCCTGCTCCTTCAGCTCATCGATGGTCCTCTCCGCCTGCTTCAGCTCCTCCTGAAGCTTCTCCTTCTGTTGCCGCAGCGTCTCCAGCTCCGTGTTCTTCTTCTCCATGTGCTTCTGGAGCTTGACGTGCTCCTGCTTCTCGGAGGCAGACAGGTCCCGCATCCTGCCGAGGCCAGAGGGGGAGAGAGAGGGCGGCTCAGAGTCACGCACCACCAGGATGGGAGGGCAGCAGAGCCACCCCAAGGCCCTCCCAAGCCAGACAGGGGAAGAAGGAGCAGGACACTGGCATGGAGTGTGAGTGTCTGGAGGCGGTTGGAGGATGGATGGCGGCTAACAGATTGAGACTGAATCCTGACAAGACAGAAGTACTGTTTTTGGGAGACAGGAGGGGGGCAGGTGTGGAGGATTCCCTGGTCCTGAATGGGGTAACTGTGCCCCTGAAGGACCAGGTGCGCAGCCTGGGAGTCATTTTGGACTCAGCTGTCCATGGAGGCGCAGGTTAATTGTGTCCAGGGCGGCTGTTTCCCAGCTCCATCTGGTACGCAGGATGAGACCCAACCTGCCTGCAGGCTGTCTGGCCAGAGTGGTGCATGCTCTAGTTCTCTCCCGCTTGGACTACTGCAATGCGCTCTTTGTGGGGCTACCTTTGAAGGTGACCCGGAAACTACAACCAATCCAGAATGCGGCTTCTAGACTGGTGACTGGGAGCGGCCGCCGAGACCACATAACACCGGTCTTGAAAGACCTACATTGGCTCCCAGTACGTTTCCAAGCACAATTCAAAGTGTTGGGGCTGATCTTGAAAGCCCTAAACGGCTTCGGCCCAGTATACCTGAAGGAGCATCTCCACCCCCATCGTTCTACCCAGACACTGAGGTCCAGCTCCAAGGGCCTTCTGGTGGTTCCCTCACTGCGAGAAGTGAGGTTACAGGGAACCAGGCAGGGGGCCTTCTCTGTGGTGGCGCTTGCCCTGTGGAACACCCTCCCGCCAGATGTCAAAGAGAACAACAACTACCAGACTTTTAGAAGACATTTGAAGGCAGCTGTGTTTAGGGAAGCTTTTAATGTTTGATGTATTACAATATTTTAATATTTTTTTGGGAAGCCACCCAGAGTGGCTGGGGAATAATTATTATTATTATTATTATTATTATTATTATTATTATTATTATTATGAAAGGGGGGGAGGCACCTGCTAGAACAGGCTTCTCCCAACCCCCGAAATATCCTCAGACAAGCCTAGGCCCAGTTCAAAACAGAGAAGCTTCTCTGGGAGTGGATCACCTTCCTTGGGCAACAGAAACAGCTCACGCCACAGACCCAGGAAGGGTGGGACAGGATCCTGCCTTCAGAGGCTGCAGGAACCAGGGCCCCGGGCGGTGTGTGCCTGACGTGGAGGTGTGTGTCGGGTGTGTGTGTCGCATGCTTGTGTTCTTACCGCACCAGCGCCTCCTTCAGCCGCCCATTCTGCTCTTCCAGCTGCTTGACGTGGAAACTGGAGGCAGCGCCGTCAGATCCTAGAGAGGCGGGAAGGAGCATGTGAAAGCCCGACCGGATGCAGCTGGCGAAACTGACTCACTGGCAAGCAACATGGTGCGTGGGAAGCCGGGCCGGCCTCTGGCTCAGCAGGCAGCCACCCCACACAGCCTATGGGAGGAGGGGCATCTCAGCTGCCTTCCTGCTAGGAGGGCACCCAGCGCCCCTGCTGCTGTGGGGGATCCAGGCCCTGCTCAGGAGTGTGGCGCCTTTCCCAAGGATGCAGCCAGCCGGGTGAGGCCATGGGAGAAATCAACCCTTCCACCACTTGGAGAGCTTTTTCTCCCTGAAAGGGCAGGGCAGGCTGGGCCCAGCCACCCAGCCACCCACCCACCAAGTGAGATGCCAGTGTTCCTGCCACCCTCCCGGAGCCCCCGCCGCTCTCACCCTTCTCCTCGATCTCGTGTTTCAGGATCTCCAGGTCCATGGTGAGGTACTCCACCTTCTCCTTCAGGGAGTCCACCTCCTGCTGCAGGGACTCTGCCCGCTCCTCGGCCATCTCCTTGTCCAGAGTGGCCATCTCGATGGCGTCAGCCGTGTCGGCCATCTCCTCCATGTAGCGCTCTTTGGCCTCCAAGGCCTCTTTGGCTTCCTGGGAGGAGAGGAGGCAGCTGTGCCTGGCCGGTCGTGTGGCTCCCACCCTCAAGCCACCCTGGGTGCCCGGCCCCTCGAGAGACTTCTGCCTGGCAGCCACCAGCAGCAACCAGGACAGCATCTCAGGCTAACGGGCCAAGTCTTGGGAAAGGCCCTCTGAAGAGCAGCAGGGGAAGGGCCAAGCAGAGCAGCCTGGGAGAAGCCCAAATCTGAGGTATTCTGGGGATGGAGGGTGTGTGGGCTGCTTAGGCTTCCCCTGAAAGGAGACCCTCTGAGACTTCCAAGGCCTGGCATGGACCAAGCCCTGCGCTGCTGGGTGCCCCTCTGCCCCCAGGCAGAGCTCCTCAGTTCCCAGCATGCTTTGCAGGCTGCCCATCTGCTATCTCACCTTTTTCGCCTCCTTCAGGCGCTTCTGGAGCTCGGCCTGCTGCTCCTGCATTTTGCTCTTCCACTCCTGGACCTGCTCCAGCTGGATCTTGTACTTCTCCAGCTCCTTCAGCTTGGCCTTGTCCTCGTTCCGCTTCATCTTGAGGGTCTCCAGCTTCTCCTCCAGGTCTCGCACCTGGCTGCGCAGGTTCTCCTCCTCCTGCAAGGCAAGGAGGGTCCCACAATGAGAAGCCGCTGGCTTCCAGGAGGCAGACATGGCACAGCCTGCGCGGTCAAGCCTGGACCTCCAAGCAGGAAAGAGACACCCGGCTGGCACCAGCTGCCACACTACTGCTATTTAAAAAAAGAACCTGCGGCATCCATCTGCATAACATGACCTGGATAGCTCAACTGGTTACGCCAAGGTTGCAGGTTTGATCCCCGTATGGGGCAGCTGCCTATTCCTGCATTGCCGTGGGTTGGACTAGATGATCCCCAGGGTCCCTTCCAAGTCTGTGATGCTTTGCAGTTTAGCCCTAAGAAGGCAATTCTCACGGAAGGGCTGCAATGCCACCTCCTCTCCACCAGGGGGCACTTCCTTCCGCCTCCAGGGTCTTGATCACAATCCCTGCTGTAACACGGAAGCACCAGCCTCTCCTTGGAGCACGAAACACTCGCATAGCATTAGCACAACGAATGCGCTTTCTTTTGAAATGTGATGTTCCACCTTTCCTTTCCAGGCTTACAGATAGTTATCACTTTCAAAGTCTGTGTCAAGAACCGTAACATCCAGACAATGTCACATGATCCTGCAACTAAATATTGCAGAGAAGCCCCCAGTTGTCAAAGAATGAAGGGGAGGGTTGGGCCCCAGAGCAGGGAGGGGGAACTTGCAGTCTGGCCAAATCTGGGGGGCCACCACTATTACCCCTTGCTGGGAAATAGGGGTCAGCAACCTTTTTCAGCAGGGTGCCAGTCCACCGTCCCTGGACTATATTTTGGGGGAAGAAATGAATGAATTCCTATGCCCCACAAATAACCCAAATATGTGTTTTAAATAAAAGGACACATTCTACTCATGTAAAAACACACTGATTCCTGGACTGTTCGGGGGGCTGGATTTAGAAGGCAATTGGGCCAGATCCAGCCCCTGGGCCTTAGTTTGCCTACTCATGGAGACTCTCCACTGAGCTCAGCCTGGTGATGACAATGCCAAGGATGCAGGTACAATCCCCCTTGGGGCCACCTGCCTATTCCTACATTGCAGGAGGTTGGACTAGGCGACTCTCGGTATCCCTTCCAACTCTACAATTCTGTGGTTCTCCTTTTGAAATCTCCTTGGCTGAGGACCAGAATAGCCCACGATAGAGAGAGAGAGAGAGAGAGAGAGAGAGAGAGAGAGAAGAATGAACACATTCACTGCTTAGTCTCAGCTGTCCATCTGTTCAGTAGGAATAATATTTCTCCACGACAGAGGGTTGCTGCGAGAGAGCACGTCAAAACTGAACAGCAATTTCAATATCCGTAACAGCACACGAAAGCTTGGGAACTCTGAGGACAGGTTCTGGGCCCACTGGACGCCTTTAAAGCCCTAAAGGGCCTCGGTCCTGTATACCTGAAGGAGCGTCTCCACCCCCATCGTTCTGCCCAGACACTGAGGTCCAGCGCAGAGGGCCTTCTGGTGGCTCCCTTGCTGCGAGAAGCCATGTTACAGGGAACCAGGCAGAGGGCCTTCTCGGTGGTGGCGCCCACCCTCCCGTCAGATGTCAAAGAGAAGAACAACTGTCTGACATTTAGAAGACATCTGAAGGGAGCCCTGTTTAGGAAAGCTTTTAATGTGTGACATTTTAGTGTATTTTTGGTCTTTGTTGGAAGCTGCCCAGAGTGGCTGGGGAAACCCAGCCAGATGGGCAGGGTATAAATAATAATAAATAATTGTTGTTGTTGTTGTTATATTTGTAATTTCCCGCTTTCAGGAGATGCCAACAACAAGGGAGCTGCAGATTTCCACGCTACGAGGGCTGCCTCTGATGAACTTGTGGACACAAGGAGGCCTGTTGGAGGCTCTCGGCTTCGAGGCCAATGGGATTCCAAAGCTCACCCTCCCCGCTCATCCCACAAGCCCCAAGTTGTAAATGGCAGGAAAGCTCAGCAGAGCCAATGCAGCCCGCCCCCCAGAAGCCAGCCCGTTTACCTTGGTGGGTGACAGGATTGATGGCGGAGCCACAGGAGAAGTCAGTGACGGCGTGGGAACCACGGGAGCAGCCAGAGGCGTCTGCGCAGGGGTGCTTGGCTCACTGCTGCTCATCTCGCCGGCCGAGGCAGAAGCGGAGCCCGAGAGCCCCGTTGTGCCGCTGGAGGCTGCTGAGCTGGCCGTCCGGGTGGGCTGCAAGGCCACCATTGGGGTGGAGAAGGAGGGAGAAGGAGGAGGAAAAGCAAGTTAGAAGGATGCTGGCTGTGCTGAGCCCGTGGGCTGCTCTCTGGGGCAATGGCATTGCACAACCCAAACGGCAGATCTCACACAGCTTCTGCAGGAAACGCACAGGGACTGATGAATCCAGGAATCGGCAGGAGTTGGAGTAGATCCTGACACTTAAGGGCAATGCAGAGGAGAGGGTGTGTGTGTGTGTGTAGAAAAATGCTACTTTGACAGAAAACCTCTCAATGGGCCATTTTTGGGGGGAAGCCCTGCTCAACTCATAGGGACTGGCTGTGGTGAAGGTGAAAGCACTCTGTACCAGCTCTGGGGTACTCTCTTAGCCATTCCTATTTGTGTCCCAAGGATGAAACTTGGCCTTAAAATCAAGACACCGCCCTGGTTCAAATGGAACCCTGACACCGTCAGGGGAAGGGCCATTCCAAGCGGCCCTTGCAGAAGGCGCTGGGGTGCTCTCACCCCTGAGAGCTCTGCAGCCTGGAGTCTGGAGTCCTGATCAGCCAGGCTCCCCTGCAGCGGGATGCTGGCTTCACAGCCCGTCTTTTATTTTATTTATTTCATAAAATTGATATACCACTTTATTGTAAAAAAAAAGGGAGGGGGACCTCAAAGTGGTTTACGAAAAGATAAAACAAGAAAATCAAGAAAAATACAGTTTAAAACACAAAACACCCCAAAGTTAGAATACTTTCAACTTTTAAAATTACCCCAACTTTCTAAGCATCTGGGTCTAAACAAGACTGGTTTTAGCAGGTGGCGAAAAGGGTACTGTGAAATCACCTGCTTGAGCTCAACTGGTAGGACATTCCAAAGTGCTTGTACTGACACACTAAATAATCAAGTTCTGGCAAGTGCAGAACAGGCATTAGGTGGCACCTGCAGTGGTCGAAGCAGCCGAGGGGCAGATATGGGGTTTTGTGGGATCTGCTCCCACGCCTGCCTCCAGACAGGCCTGCTCTGCATTTGCCCAGTTGGCTTCTCTGGGCCCAGGATGGCGATATGGGTGCACATTCCTGCTCACATTTCAAGAATCTGCCTGGGAAAGCACCCGAAGACTCACATCAGAGGGAGGTGACAAGGGGCAAGTTGAAAATTAACTAAGTCACTGTGTCCTGATAGCATACATCAGAGAGCCCTCAAAATGTGAAATTACTGTCTATCAAACTATGCCTCTTGTCACTAAAATTGGCCTCCTTGCTAGAAGACGAGAAAGACTCATGCCATGCCATGTCATATAATAATAATAATAATAATAATAATAATAATAATAATAATAATAATAATA
>JAXCMG010000015.1:5412367-5433892 GCA_034642415.1 Podarcis siculus
TAATAATAATAATAATAATAATAATAATAATAATAATAATAATAATATTTATATCCCGCCCTCCCCAGCCAAAGCCGGGCTCAGAGCGGCTAACAACAATAAAAGTAACACAGCATTCTAAAATCAATTCATTCTAAAATCAATTCAGAATCAAATTAATGGCAACCATTGGGCTAGAGTTCTATGAGGATTACAGAAGGAGAGAGGGGGTCAGGCTGTGCCCTGGGCAAAGACCCAGTGGAACAGCTCTGTCTTGCAGGCCCTGCGGAAAGATGTCAAGTCCCGCAGAGCCCTACTCTCTTGGGACAGAGTGTTCCACCAGATCGGGGCCATGGCCGAAAAAGCCCTGGTTTTTTCATTTGCATTATTCATTTGCATTATCCCATGTTTCTCCAGGTAGCATCCGTGGTTCTCCTGCCCATTTAATCCCCACAGCAACCACGGAGGTAGGTGAGGCTGAGATATACAGAGATGCCCTCCCTACCCCGCCACAGAGGAGAGAGGCTGTAGCAAGGGTCAGCTCAGAGGGGCCTAAGACCCTCCAGCAGCAGAGAGCATTCAAAAGAGCTGCGCAAAGCCCACCGGTTCTCACCTTGGGCCTCCTGGTGGTAGTCTGGAGGCCGGCAGGAGCAGAAGGCAGAGGAGGAGGAGACAGGCAGACAGACAGATGGGGAAGACAGGAACAGGGAGACACAGAGACACAGCGGCAGCGGCAGGACAGAACAAAGTGCGGAGGGAAGAAGAGAGACAGGAGAGTGGTTAGTGCGCGCGCCATCAGCTCCACAAGTCTGGCACCCCGACACCCCCCACCCACAAGCCAAGCTGCTGCTCATGCACAGTCCAGGTGGGGCTCCTCCCAATGCTGCGAGGCTGGACGCCTGGAGCAGCCCGGTCTCCTCTTCCTGGACAAGGGACAGACCTCCCTGCCTTTGAAGTCAAGGGGGCAAGGGGGCCCTTGACACAGCAGAAGGATGGACACTGAAGAACTGGAAAAATAAAAATGCAGCTCCCTTCTATGACTGGATTGAAAACTTGTGCAAACTTGCACCATATGAACAACTTGCATATAAACACAGACTTGCCATGGACAAATTCAATGGTACAGTGGTATCTCAGGATGTGAACGGGATCCGTTCCGGAGCCCCGTTTGCATCCTGAATAGAACGTAAAACGCGACTGCGCGTGTCGCGTTTTGCCGCTTCCGCGCATGCGTGTGACGTCATTTTGAGCGTCTGTGCATGCGTGAGTGGCGAAACCCGGAAGTAACGCGCTCTGTTACTTCCGGGTTGCTGAGGAGCGCAACCCGAAAGCGCTCAACCTGAAGCACATTCAACCTGAGGTATGACTGTACTTGGAATCCATTCCTACAAATACTGTAACAGGTTAAGATCTGGGGAAGTACAATAGCAACTTTGTAATGTACAGTCATACTTTGGAAATCAAACGGAATCCGTTCAGAAGACCGTTTGACTTCCAAAATGTTCGGAAGACATGTCGGACGTTCAGCTTCCAAAAATAGTTTGCAAACCGGAACTCTCACTTCCAGGTTTGCGGCGTTCAGGAGCCAAAACATTCGAGAACTAAGCTGTTCAAAAACCAAGGTACCACTGTATACAGTTTTGGTTTTCTCCCCCCCCCCCTTTATTTCCCCTTCTCCACGGGTGCTGTTTCTCTTTTTCTCTCTCTTGTTTGCATCTCATCATGTTTAGTGCACATAGAATTATGTACTTTTTGAACTTTCAATTAAAAAGAAAAGGTGGCAGACCAAAAACCATGCTCCCCACCCTGGATATCCATTAAGTGACAGAGCACTGCAAGCAGAGGAGGCGGCAAACTTCACAGCAGCCAAGACTCGCTTCAGAGGCGGGTGAAGTCGGAGAAAGCTTGAAGGGAACCTGCAACCGGGCCAGAGCTTGGAGCTGACCCTACCCAGGGCCTTCAAGGCACCTGGGAGCTCTGGGGGGGTCAAAGGCCGTCCTGACTTCCCAGAGGATAAGAAAGAGGGGGAAAGGGGACGGATCCTGCAGAGGACTCAGCGCCTCCACTCACATGAAGGAGCTTCCTGGCAGAGGGGAGTCCCAGCTGGAGATGCCAGGGCCGGAAGCTGGAAATCCCTGCTCTGCTATTAAGGTCTGGGCAGGCTGGTGACACCCACAAGGCCCCGATCCAGGAGACGCTTCCAAGATTGAGGAGGAGGCAGCTCCCCTCCCCATCTTGCTGAAACTGTGAGACAGCACATGGCAGTGCATAACTATCCTGGGGTGCAGCTCTGAGAGGGCTGCAAGACGGTGCCCCTGCCCCTCTGCCACCTGCAAAACACCACTGAGGGCTTTCCATTGCTCTTTGGGCAGCTGCCCCTCCTGCCTTGCCGTTCTCTCCCAGAGCTCCAGCCCCCACCTTGCCAGCCGCCTGTGCCCAGAGGCTTTGCTGACAGCCAACGCTGGCGCCTCCGGGCAAAAGAAGAAGCTGACAAAGTCCCCATTGTCAGGGGAGAGAGGCGGCTCCAGGCATTGTCCCTTCTCCCCTGCTGCTAAGATGGAGCGTCCTGCCAAGCGTGCAAAGGCCAGTCTCTCAAGCGCCCCTTGTTCTCCCTGCAGAACAAACTTCCGAAGAACATAGTGCTTAGCTGGAACTTGTGGCGGGGGGGGCAGGGAGGGACTGGTAGCCAACTTTCTGCCTTTGGGGTCTAGTGCACAGCTCAGGCTCTTTCCATTCCCAGCTCTTGCCTGTGTGCCTGCAGAGTCAGGCCAGGTGTGGCCTGTATCTCTGAGTGTGGCAAACATGAACTTCAAGGCTGCTTTCTCCACAGTTGCCCTTGCATATCCTTTGCCCTGTGCAGTTTGTGTAGGGTTTTTGGGACCATCTAACACACAGTCGAGGGATGCAGGTGGCACTGTGGTCTAAACCACAGAGCCTAGGACTTGCCAATCAGAAGGTTGGCGGTTTGAATCCCCGCGATGGGGTGAGCTCCCATTGCTCGGTCCCTGCTCCTGCCAACCTAGGAGTTCGAGAGCACGTCAAGTGCAAGTAGATAAATAGGTACTGCTCCGGCGGGAAGGTAAACGGCGTTTCCGTGCACTGCTCTGGTTCGCCAGAAGCAGCTTAGTCCTGCTGGTCACATGACCCGGAAGCTGTACGCCAGCTCCCTTGGCCAATAAAGTGAGATGTGCGCCACAACCCCAGAGTCGGCCACGACTGGACCTAATGGTCAGGGGTCCCTTTACCTTTAATGGACAGTCACTGGGCTAAATGCCCCTCTTGCTGGAGGGAGGCTTCCTAGGGGGAGAGCCTCCGCTTTAGCAGAAGGATGTGGGCGAGATCCCTGAAGTGTGGGGAGACCAACCTAAGGAAGTGCCTTCTTGGGAGTCGGGCCACAGGTCCATATAGCTCAGACTGGGCCCAGCACCTGGCAGAAGCTCTCCAGAGTTTCAGCCCCAGCCCTACCCGGAGAAGCAGGGCACTGAACCAGGGACATCAGGCATGCAAAGCAGGTCCTCCGCCACTAAGCCACAGTCCTTCCTGGCTGGTGAACGCAGTCAGAGGGAGCATGGCCAAGTGGGTAAGGAGAGCAGTCCATGTCTTGGAGGGGAAGGTCTACTTCCACCCAACTCTGAGATGGCCATTGTGAGAACATCACTGGAATCCCACTGGGTTGTTTTTAACAACTGCAATCCAGCCAGAATAAATGCACCAGAAGGGCAGAGCTTAAGTTTTGCCCCTATACGGTTGGCATCCTTCTGTCTCAGGAGACAGCGGAGGAAGGAGCCTTTGGGAGTAAAGTCCAACCACGGGAGAGTTACAGCACCTGCTTTGACTGGAGAGACATGTTTTCTGGCAGGTGAGGCAGGTGAAAGCGTCTGGTTTTGCTGCTTCAGGTGCACCACGTTAATATAAATATATAAAAAATACAGAACAGGCCCCCCCCGAATGCGCCAGTGCCTTGCCCGCCTCATTGTGGCTTCGCAGCTCCTACAGGACCAGGACCAAACAGCCCAACTGTGCGCCAGGGACAAGCCAAAGGTTGCAGCCAGCAGGAATGATGTGCAATATGCAAGTGGAGTGCCGGAATCTGAATACCTGATGCTGTTGCGCAAATTTTCCTCCCCCTCAAAGCCTCTCTGCCCCAGGCTCCAAGGGGGAAATGCCTCTTTGGAAGAGGAGATGTATGTCCAGCAGCCACAGCAGAGCACCAGCAACAAGGCCTTTCCCTGCCCTGTCCCAGGCTGGACAAGGCGGCCTCCCTGCCTGCCTCTCAGCCGCAGCAACACCCTCTCCAGCCCCACCCGAGGCAGGCGCTCTCCCCATCCAGAGCGGATGATTTCAGCCCACCTGTTTCTGGCTATGGAAAGGCCAGCTGCAGCCACGCTGCAACGCAAGGACAACAACGGCTTCGTGCCCTTTTCGCCCACCTCATCCTGCCCTCCACGAGGCATTCAACCCATGAACTATGAAGTCCATGAATATCAGCGACATCTACAGCCAGCCATTATACCCAAGATGCAATCTTAGGCTCTCATGGTGCAACAAGCCGTGGTTCACGTTCCTTGCATAGTTCTTGAGTGGGAAACTTTTGGGGAGCAAAGCAGCCTTCTTCAAGACACACAAAGGAATAAACACATTTTAAAAGAGAGATGGATGAAGGGACACATTTCAGTCTGAATGGGCATGGGTTTTCCAGTTGCAGACGCTGCAAGTTCAACCACGATTCCCTCCATTTAGCTTTCTTTCTTGAAGACCCAGACCATGATGAGGTGACCCAGCCCAGGCAAGCAAGCCACCGGCCCCACACATGGCCCCATCTATTGGAGGCCCAGGAGTGACTTCCCAAGCTTGCACTCCAGGAAGGAGCCTGCCTTTCCCAAGATGCAGATTTGTTTGTTGTATCAGCTGACTGGCCGGCATGCCAAGGCTAAATTAGGATCTACATCAGCCATCTTGCCCTGCCTTTAAAAACAAGAGCCCTGCCACAAAAGCAGGCAAGGTCAAAAACTGGCCTTCGGTCTCTGTGGTCCTGCATGTGAGCAGAGTCCCAACACCACTCCCCCCCCCCAAAAGAATTGCCCAAGGAGCAACATGTCCCTTTCGCGGGAAGGCTAATTCAGGACTGCTTTCATGTACACAGCTTCAGGCTACTTCCTTAGACCGGGGGCGGGCGGAAATCCCAGCTGGGGTGCCAGGAACTCCAATTCAGTAAGAGCAGACACCAAGAAGCCACGTGGGGACTCTGCCCAGCCCCTTGTGCATTTCTCTCTCCCCCCCCCCCCCCCCCGGTGCCTTTTCTGTCTGCATTCAGGGCAAGGGGCTGTCAAGAGAAGCTTCAGGGCAGAGATGGGTGACTGGCAGCCTGGCACTGCCTGGTCTCCTTGTCCAAGTGCCACAGGCTGCCAGCTCCAGGTGCAAGGTGTATCCTAGCACTTGCACACGCTGGAAGCAAAGCTGATTGTGCTTCCCTGTGCCACCTGACAAGATCCTAACTCCTTCCTTCCTTCCTTCTTGCAATATTATTGCCTACATGGCTCCAGGATCAGCCTCAAGTCCGCAACTGGGGACAAACCTGCTGGAATCAACTTTCTGCTGCTTTCCAACAGCTGAGCTGCATGCTTTCCCCTACAGTGACCGCTGTCCACCAAGCCTCCTGCCTAGTTCAATAACCCTCCGCCGAAGGACCACGAGAAGAAGCCGAGGGAGCCTGGGGCAGGCAAGGCGAGGTCATCACACCCCAAAAGGGCATTTGCCAGGAAACAAATCCTGCCACTGCAGCCGTGCAAAGCCTCCTTATTCCAAAGCAGGACAGGGGGGGATTAAAGAGGCCCCCGCAAACGCCAGGGGGGCATTAATTTATTGGGATCTATTTCTATACCGCCTTAAATCAATAACATCTCTCAGCAGCGCAGCACAAGATGGATGAAAACCAAAACTAGCCAAAATAGGGGCAAGGACAGGAGCAAGGGCATCAAAGCAGCGGCATCGGTGCCCCAAGGCCTGAACATCTGAAAGCCAGCAATGTGGGCGCCAGAAGAATCCCTGGCATGACCGGGGGCACCGATCAGGACTTCAAGAGCTGGCCTCTGCCAAGGCTCCCCTTCTGCCGGATTTTAAAGGCACCTCTCAAAATAGCCAACAGGCAGCAGCACCTCACCACAGTCTGGCCGGCCCAATGGCCCAGAATCGGGCACTGGGCACATTTCCCGTCACGTAAGCCAGGCTACGCAGCATCCCTGCTGCGGCAGGAAACTTGCACATTTGCCTCTCAACTGCTCACACGCTCAGCCTTGCATGCAGAAGACCCCAGCAATGGCATGGGCAAAGCGGAGGGGACAGACTGTGCAGCCCGAAGAGCAAAATGCCCCTCAGAGGAGGAGGAGAACAAGCGCCTAACAGTGAAGACTGTCAAATTAGCCAGAAGTGTGAGAAGCCGAGGAAAATGGCTGATCCGGCGGAGAAGAAGACAAGAGAGAGCAGTTCACGGGCAACTTTCCCAGAGCAGGCAACCCCCCTCTCCCCCGGCCCCGGGCAGCAGAGGCAGCAGCAGCAGCAGCAGCAACACTGGCCCTCCAGGCTGCTTGGAGGTAAAAAAAAATAGATGCTGCATGCAACACCAAGGAGATGAAGAGGGAGGGGAACTCAAACTCAGGAAGACGGGGAATGAAATGCAAGCACATCGCGCCTTAGATCCAAACATGTGCCGTCTCCAACCCCCCTCCAGCGGCTCCACACTCATCATCCCCATGGCACGCATGAAGGAGACAAACTCAAAATGACACCCCCCCCAAAAAAAAATCGTTTCAGCAAGCAAAATGGTTTAGAAGCAGCAGCAGCAGCAGCATTTGCATTAGACTGTACCTTCCGTGCAGTTGGGGCCTGCTTCATGGTTGCAGGAGATAAGAGGCAGAGACAGAGAAGAGGAAGGCAGAGACAGAGGGAGAGAGAAAGAGGCAGGCAGAATATTAGACCATTCAATCACAACAATGCAGCACTCCCAAGCAGCACAGCCTGTCCAGGAGATCTTGCAAATGGCTGCAGCTCCGTCGTCTTCCCTCCGCTGTCCTCCACCCGGCAGTCCGGCCCTGGCGGCTCCTCTCAGACCCCGGGGCGATTAGAGGGGCTTGGGAGCCCAGGAGCACCCCAGCAGCCAGCACCGTGGGCCGCACATCCTTTCGCCACTGGCCTCCAACCACCGCCCCGGCTGCTCATTACATCACCGCTCCTGGATCATCCCCTCCCTCCCCCGAGTTCCTCGCAGGCAGATCTCTGATCCAGACGCGCCGCTGCTGCGACTGCAGAACCGGAGACGGAGCCTTTTCTTCGGCAAAGTGAGAAGAGGAGGGAAGAGAAAGGGATGCGCCTCTCGGGGACAGGCGAGGGGCTCCTTGTCACTTAGCAACGCCTTCGGCTCAGCTGTCTCCCCGGCTAATTAAAAGGCTTCTTGGTGCTTCCCTCCCTCTCCCTTCTCCCGGGGAAAGCGAAGGGGCTGGGCTTAGTCTCCTCGCCCTCCTCCTCCGTTCCACAACTCGCTTCAGGGATCTCGCAGAGGACAGGATCCCCGCCACCCCGCCGTCATCAAAGGATTCATCCGTCAAGCCAAGTCCTTTGCTCACCATCGCAGGCAGAAAAACAAAGAGGGCACACACACATGCAGCACAGGAACACAGAATCCAACGTTAAGAAGGGATGGCTTTAGGAAGACACTACGTGACTTGAACCTGGACCCATGGAGGAGTCCTGTCTGCTTGTGGGGAAGGTCCCATGCCATGGGCAAGTTGACCATCAGGGTCTCTAGGACACAGGAGAAGATGGTCGCAGCACAGATGCCTCTGGAGGACAGTGGAATATGTATGAAATATCGGGTGCCAAGGAAGCCTAGCCCTGATTTCAGCAATTGTACCAACCTGAGCATCACAGAGTAGATGATCTCATGATGAGAATTATTACGAACCAAACTAAATGACAGCTGTCACTCGGACACTTCACCACAGACAGAGGCCTGTGTTACTTGATGCTGCTCATGTCATAACGGGCTATAATGTAAACTTTAAAGGTGCTGACCTTGAAAGCCCTAAATGGCCTCAGTCCTGTATACCTGAAGGAGCGTCTCCACCCCCATCGTTCATCCCGGACTCTGAAGTCCAGCTCTGAAGTCCAGCTCCAAGGGCCTTCTGGCAGTTACCTCATTGCGAGAAGTGAGGCTACAGGGACAGGGCCTTCTCGGTTGTGGTGCCTGCCCTCTGGAACACCCTCCCTTCAGATGTGAAGGAAATAAGCAGCTATCTTATCCTTAAAAGACATCTGAAGGCATCCCTGCTTAGGGAAGTTTATAATATTTAATGCTGTATTGTTTAGCACTCGATTGGAAGCCGCCCAGAGTGGCTGGGGAAACTCAGCCAGATGAGTGGGGTATAAACAATAAATTATTATTAATTATTATTATTACTTCTAGTGTTTTCAGTATGTTCCTCTCGGTGGCTCTTCTGGAAGCATCTCCAGGGCAGGCCAGAGAGAGGAGCGCAGCCCCCCCTCCTTTTCGCCTGCTCCATTTGTTCTCCATCTCACTAATGCCCAAGAAGCTTGTCCACAGCGGTGCCTGCGCTCTGAACCTCTGAACCTCATGTCACATCATGCAGCCTGGAGGTTCTGTCCTCAGGAGGCTCAGAGTCGTTAGCATTTCCTTCCAGACTTAGCCACCTTCCTGCCTGACGGGAGCTGGCGCCTGACAGGGGGCTGGAGGTTCCCCATCCGGACTTTGGGATGCGTGAAAGGGACTGATGCTTTCCAGATCAACTATGGGATTAAAGAGGGGAAAGCAGCAAAAATGACCAGAAGCCCAAAGAATTGGGCAGAAGTCTGGACTTGTGAACTTTTTCAGTGGCGTTGTCACAACACTATACAGGAGAGGAAGACCCTCTTTTGGTTTCAGGGATTTCCCTTGGTTCTCTCTCTCTCATACTTTCTCAAACTGGCCTTTTGCATAAAATGGAAAGAGAACTCTGAATCCTTAATTTTGCTACCATGAATAAAAATTCTTCACAAAACTTTAGGAGGCTTTTCGGCAGCTATGAATAAAGACACCAAGCTTTTTCTTATTTGCCACTTGGTTTGCAAAGTGTCCATGTCGTCTTCCCAAAACAAGCTCAGCTTCAGGGCCAACCTATCCATTTCTATCGTCACCTATCAGTGCCCACAATCACAGCGACTGGATTGAATGAGAACGGCAGCAGAAGCTTGTGAGCACTTGCCCCAAAGGTGAAATATGACAATGTGGCCAAGAAGTCCAAATGATGCAAAAAGTGCATGCATTGGGAAGAAATGACATTTGGGATCTATCCTCTAAGAAGAAGAATGCCCATTTGTTGCAGTAGGAGATCTGCACTGGCTCACAGCTTGCCCTTGTGATCAGCCAGGAGGGGTTTGGGCAAGGTGGCTAGAGAAGCTGTTTCTCATTCTCCCAGAGAAAGCAGAGCCAAGCCAGGATGCTGGTCACCCACAGGGAGTTTTCACCGTTAAGAACCATGGACAGCTATAGGCCAGCTCAGCCCCTCTGCCTTGGGGAGAGGACAGCGGCAACTGGCACAAGGGGCTGGGGAGTATTTGTGGCAAGCTGGCAGGAGCACTTCGTTGAAAATGCCTCCTCATCTCAGCTACTGCCTGAAGAGCAGCTGCCCCAAAGACCGAACTTTGGGAGGATCGGAAGGGCTGCAGCAACTGCTGGAGCAACTGCTTGGTATGCAGAATGTCCTAGGTTCAATCCGCAGCGTTTCCTGGTAGGGCTGGGAGAGGCTACGGCATGGAGAAATCCTGCAGGGCCACTGCCAGTCAGTGTGGACAGTACTGAGCTAGATGGATCAGTGGTCTGACTTGGTAAAAAGCAGCTTCCTGTGGTCCTGTCTTCTTCGTGGAAACAGGCTGGGGCAGTGGGGGGGGCTTCCAAGTGGGCGTAGACAAGGCAGAGTTGTGGACTGCCTTTACTGCCAAGGCAGCTGGCTGGGGAAAGGGGCCAGGCCACAGGATCCCCACACTCTGCAGAGAGCTGGGCTTGGTGACCTGGAGCCAGGAGAATGCTCAGCATCTCCCAGGTGATTGGAAAAGGCTACCGTGGCGCCACGCACATGTGGGACTTCTGCTGAAGCTCATAGCCTATGCCAGGAGCCCCAGGACGCCACAGAGGCTTCACTGAAGCCTTTTAAGCTGGCAGCATGTTTCACCTGGAATCTACTCCAGGCCAGGTATCACAATGCTGTAAGCACAACGCTAACAGAAATACCACATTGTATTCGACGAAGCTGCTCTGTTCACAGGACGTCCACTTACACAACGAAACTTTCCTTCCTTCTTGTCTCCCTGTGCATGCCCCCCCCCCAATCTTTTCTTGGGTGTCCTCCCCACCCTCTGTAGCAGACCTGGGGAAGGGACAAGGAGAGGGAGGAGGAGAAGTTCTGTTGCTCAGAGAAAAGTCCTTGCACAAATGAGACTCTGCTGGATACAAGCCCCTTGCTTTTCTCTGCCCCACCAACTGCCAGGCAAAGCATCTCCCTTGACAAGCAAGATCTCTGGCTCAAAAGTGAGCTCCCAATGAGGACGCCCTGGCAGAGCAGCCATTAAGGCGCCGGGAAGCTGCAATCAGTGCTGACCTGATAAAAGGAGCTCAGAAGAGCAGAGCTCTGCAAGATGACACCAAGTCCCAAAGGCCCTCGCAGGGCGCTGGAACAACAGGAGAGCACCCCAGAGAGGCCGCTGCTGGCTGCATGGAGACAAGGCCCTTCGCTTTCAGCAGCCAACGGGGGGGGGGGGGGGCAGCTGGGACAAAGAGGGAAACAGTCTGTACCAGCAAACTAAGGAAACAAAGCGCCCGGCAGAAGAGAAGCACACAGAAGGCTGCCTAAACACCAAGCCAGGCTACGTGTGTCCGTCCAGCACAGGACAGAAACAGTTTTCTTCCCTACCTCCTGATACTTCTAACTGGGAGGTGCTGGGCACTAAGCCACGGACCTTCTGTGTGCAGAGAACGGCCCATTGCCCACTGAGTCAGGATCCCTACACCAAAAGGGCTATATGCACTCTGCACATCTGGCCCAACTCAATCTTACAACCTGTATAGAGTTGCCTGTTTTATTTTTTATAATTCCATCCCCGCCCCTGCTGATCTCAGGTAAGAGCAAAGAGGTACATAAGGCACCAGGGCCCCATTCTGAAGACCCAACGCAGCCCCTTCTGGCTTCCGAAAATAACACCGTCCGGGTCCTGCACAAGCATCCCGGCGTCCCAGGGAACAGGCTCTCCTACCTAGGACAGCTACCACAGAGAGCTCACCGCTCACTGCCTGTCAGGGGGGGGGGTGGCAAGGTGATCGCCTGGATGCCAGAGTGCATTTCAGAGATACCCCAACAGGGGACAAGGATGGTGGAAAAGTTTTTGGGTGCATAACTGGCCTCCTGCAACTCCACCAACTTGCACTCATCATTCACTGACCACCATCTTTCCCATTTTGGGAACAGAACCAGAGAATGCCACTGTGGTCAGAGCCCCACTCCTCCCCAGGAGGAGAGAAGCGATGTAAAGTTCCTGCTAGAAGGCCCATGAGGCTGTCCAAATGCTCTTTCTAGCATTCACTCAGCAGTCCTTTGGCAGGTCCTTCACTGCCCAGGCCCCGCCCTTGGTCCTTCAGCCTCACCTGCCGAGCACAGGGCTGGAGAGGGCCCTGCTGCGCTAGCCACTAGGCAGCCTGCCCTGGTGCTCCCTGTCACCAGGGAGAGGCCACCATGCCTAGAAGGCAGACACCAGGAGCAGAGAGGCTCCTTCCGGGTGGGGAGACAGATGGCAGGGCTGGGGGAGGGGAGGGTTAATAGATTGGGGCAGGGAGGGAGGGAGGGGAGGGGGCTCTCTGGGGGCTCTCCCACTGGGACCACAGGGACCATCTGTCACTAAAAAAGCACAGCCAGAGGTAGCCAGTAACCCGATTAGCAATGCAGAGCTGTGCTGCAAAGAGCCCCCTAATCTCATCAACTGAGATTTACCTGCTGCCACCTTCAGCTGCTCTGAACCCAGCTCTGTTTTTAAGAGACCGAAAGGGGGCCGAGAGAGATTTAAAGGCTCTGAAATGTCATATATACTTGGGGGTGCCAGCTGGAGAAAGAACCTGCCCCCCACCTCCCGGGCCAAGGGGCAAGCAGCTTCAGGGACAAGACACAGCGCAGCCCCATCTTCTCTTCTCTTCCAGGCTGCTGAGCCGTTTCATCATGAGGAAGGGGAGCCCCCGTGGGACAAGAGGAGTCCCCCGGCACTGCCTTCCGACTCACAAGCAAGCCAGGCAAGCCAAGACCTGCCGCCAGGAGCCCAAGAGAAAGGAGAGTCGCTCAGCTGGACGTCTGTTGCTCTCTGTGCGTGCTGAAGGATGGGAGGACAGGCAGAGCTGGGACCAGGCTGGGGCCTCATGCAAAGTGTTGGCAGCCAGGAGACGGTTTGGCAAGAAGAAGCAGCAAGAGCACAAGCAAGAGAGGGAGGGAGGACAGAGCCCATGCAGGTCAGGAAGCCTGAGGCACATGCAACAGCAGCGGCAACGGCGGCAGTGGAGGAAGAAAGGGGTCCCTGCCAGAGTTGGAAAGGGGCCCTCAAAGCCAGGATAGGAAAGGTTCTCCCACTCAGAGGTCATTTCCACCACACCCTCTGGAGACCAAGGATAACCCACCTCTACCGAGAAGCCAAAAGGTAGGACTTCTCCCGCTGGGGTGCAAGGCTCAGAGTGCCTGCGGGCCAAGGCACAGGGGACGGGGTCATTCCACGATCAGATCTCATTCACAACAATAATAACTGATGGTAGCAGGAGTACCTTAAAGCAGTCATGGGGATTCAGGTTTCGACTGCAACAGCCACTTGGGCCGAGGGTGTTGACCCTTCCCACCCCCATTCATTTTCCAAATCTGACCCCCCACCACTCGACTAATCGTAGGAAGAATAAGCATGAAAAGCAGCAGCTTTGAGCTTTCTTGTTCTGATGTGTGTTTCTGCTGCGCTTTCCTTGCTTCTGCCTTGGGAAAAGCTGGTGCTTGAAGGCCAAGACCAGGGGCTGCACAAAGCGCCTCCCCAGGTACCAGGAGGAGTGCGGTGGTCATTGCCCTTCTCTCCCAAAGGGGCAACGGGCTCTTCCTTGCTGCGATGCGTACCCCAGGGGTGGCTTATGTCAGGGAGAGCGAGAGGCAGGGTAAGGCAGCTCTGTGCTCTTCTCAAAGGCACAGGGCTGCTAGTTCTTGGCCAGGCCTGCTCACCCAGGATGCCAGCGGTGTGTCTTTGAGTTCAAGCTTTCCTGTGTCCTGCCAGAAACTAATAGGAGGGCAAGATGGAAAGGAAGCAATCAACAGCAGCTGCGCTAGCATGAGAACCCCCAGCCAGGCTCACCCGGGCAAAAAGCAGCTGGCAGCACCCTTTCGGAGCCCACCAAGTTTGTGACTTGCAGGTGAAGCTGGGGGGGGGGCAAGGGAGCCCTGGAACAGCCTAGCTCAGGGGCCGCCAGCTGCCCAGCACCCAAGTCTTGGCTGATGTTATACTGATGCTTCTTGCTGATTTTGTTCTTGTACGTTGTATACTGCCTCAATATATTCTGATGAAAGTGTGGCTTATAAATATGTGAATTATGTAAAGTAGTGGTTCACAATTTGCTAATTACTGAGGACCCCCTATTTTTCAAAAGCCAAGCCATGAACCCCCCTAATGTTGATAACTCTGCAAAGCAATGTCTTGAACAAAAAAATTAAGCAAAGGATTTTAGATATACTAAAAAACAGACTAGGGCTGTGTGATATCTGGTTGTCAACACTGTGATGTATCAGTGGCTAAACATTGTGATATTCCAATATATCACCATTTCTGAATTTGGAGGTCAGGCGTGGGGATGAGGGAAGGAGCCGTCATGGAAATCAGGCAGGTGGGGGGAGAGGAAGCGGAGTCACCCCCACTGCATGGTTTGAGTGGAAGGGGATGGGGATAGGGGGCACATCAAGTCACCATTGGCGGAGCAGCCAGAGAAGATGCATGTCCACTGTGACTGCTGCTGCTTTCCTGCTGAGAAAAGCTGCTCCGCCTCAGTGCCAGGAGAAAATAGTGCCACGGTGCCTTGAAGTGAGGGCAATCAGATGCCCTGGTCACTCTCAGCGTGAGGGAAGGCAGCTCAGATCAGCAGCGTTATCGGCCGAGATCATCATGCGATGTCAGCGGTGCCTTGAAACCATTGCGTGAGGAGCAATATATTGCTGCGTATTGCCGGGTCAAAATTGTTATCGTGGTGTGATTTCAGAACCGATTTTGAAAAACCATACAGCGCTAAAACAGACCATAAATTTGTGATATTACCATGCAAAAATGACCCTTAAAACAGTTGGGGAGGGAGGCAAGGGATGGAGCCACGGACCCCTAATTGGGAGCCACTGATGCAAAGCACTCCAAGCCAAGTCATCAGGCGCCAGCCAAGGGAGCAGACATGCAAGGAGGGCGCATGCACTTGTGCACAACGGAGGGGGGGCACAGCAGCCCCTGCCAAAACGGTTTCATGCGCGGGTGGGACTCTGTCAAGAGAAAAAAGAGGCACCACCTTTTTAGGTTTCACTCCACGCTGCATGGAAAGAGGATAAAAGATTAGATGTTAGAAAGATACAGGCTGTTATGCACCAAAGGCAAGTGGGGACCAGACAGCAGCCTGGTTGCTGCCATAGTGGGGAAAACCTCGCATCTTGGTTAGGCTCCGTTCACTAGCACACACGACCCTCCTCCTCCTTCTCACAGCCTTGTTAGCCTCCAGGAGTTCCACCAAGACAGAAAAGCAAGCTTGAGAAATGAGGACAGGGCTGGCCTTCCCCTCCTCGCACCCGGGTCCTGGGACACCTTGGGCTCCGGATGGAAGGTGGTTCACACAGCAGTAGCAGAGGTGGGAGGGAAATTATATAATGCCACAACTCAGCCGTAGTGCTGATGCCTGGAAGCAGGACTTAAGGTTTCTATCCTGCCTCACCATTAAAAGTAGGAAGGCAATAGGTGAAAAGTCTCAACAGCAGACCAAACACAGGACAGTCCGAACCACGTTGACTTTGAAGTAAGCAGTACGGAATTCACTGAGGAAAGACTGATGAGCTTGCAAGCCCATTGAGGATTGCAGCCAGTTTGCTTCATGGAACCATTTTTTGTACGGAAGGGCCCCACCTCAAAAGGAGAACAGGGTTCTCCTCACGGTCGGTTCCACTGGTGTCAGTTTGGAAACCTGGAGAAAATGGTTGGGACCCCATGAACGACTGTTGAGCAAAAGACCATTCCCTTCGAAGAAAGAAACCAATTTCAAAATGGCCTCTTCTTCAGCCATGATTATCTACAAACAGAGAACTATTTGCAAGTCACTGAGATGAACATGATACCACAATGCAATACAAGCAGATAATGTAGTCTGCATAACCCTCAAAGGAGACCGCCCTTCCGCCCATTAGACAGCCAAGGACTCTTTTGCAACAGCAGCTCCCAAGATCTCCTGGCTCTGCTGACATCTAGTGGAGCAACAAACAACTCCTGCCCACGGCTCCCAAATTCAGCTTGGAACAAGGGGTGCAGGCAGACGCCCTTCCAGAAAGGACAGAGGAAAGTGGCCCCAAGATTCAAGTTCCTCATTCTTCTTAGAAAGAAGCCATGGGCACAGCCTTAGGCTCAGGACTGGGAAGCAAAAAGAAGTCAAGGGAGGAGGAGACTCTCCAAAACAGCAGAGGGTGGGCAAGTTTTATGGAAATGAGGATGGAGATGAAGGCAGTGAGGCCACAACTGGGTGGATGGATGGAAGCCCAAGATATGACCTGTTCCCTTATGAAGTTTTGAGCTGACATTATTATTGGCAGCTGACGTTGTTACAGTGCCCGTACCCTTCCATAAAGTTTGGGGCTTGTGGCTAAGAAAATGTCATTTAAGGGGACAGGATGAACTCCAGGACTTGGCCATAGTCCCCAGCTTGAGTCCCTGGGAGCATCTCCTGGTATAACTGGGAAAGAGTCTTCCACGCTGGGAGATCCTGGAGAGAGTAAGTCCCCTCTTCCTCACCTTTTCTCCAGACTAAAACATGGTGGACGGATTTCATCAGGGGGCACAACCTGGCCAGAGCAGTGAGCAATGTTGGGGGCAGAGTTCTGGATGGAGCTGGGGTGGCCAAGCTGTGCTGGCAGGAGGCCAGCGAGGAAAAGGTTGCAGAAGTCAGGGGGGAGAGACGGCACCAGCGTTTTCAGTGAGCGAGTGGAGAGGAAGGGTTGCATTTGATGATGGACTGAATAAATGAGAAAGAAATTAAGAAAGAAAGAAAGCCAGTTGCAGGTGAGATGGCAGCACTGTGAATGACAATGGAGAGTGAACATAGAGAGAGAGAAATGAGAAATCCAGGACGTTAATCACATTTATTTAACTAGAAGACCAGAAGATTTTCGGTTGCATGTGAAAAGTTAGGGAGGGGGGCAGTCAACTAAGTTTTACTCAGGGTAGACCCACTGAAAATTAATGAGCATGACTAACTGAGGTCCTTTAATTTCAGAGGATGTACTCCAAGTAAAGCTTAGCTGAATATCACCAAGCGATGTTAGGTTGGTTAACACAAGCTATTTTTGCGACTGCAGTGGGTATGTTAATGTTGGCGGACACATTCAGATTATTCCATAATGTTTTTTATTTAAAAAGACTGATGAGCCCCAACTGGGCAACTTAGGCCAGCCACCCGGGGGGCAAATCCCAGCAGGCCATCTTCAAAATCGGAAAGGTAGGGATTGGGATGAGCATCTTCTTCCCCAACCCTCCCATCTCTTCCCACCCAATGTTTTAACAACTCGGAAACCAGGAAAGTGGGCACTGGAGGAAGAGCAGCCTCTGTTGCTGCTGCTGCTGCCCAGCTGGTGCCGTGTGAGAAGCGCCTGCAAAGCCCACAACCGCAAACCATCCGCTTCAGGCTCCACGCTGCCGGCATCTGTTGGGGCAGGTGGTGCCTTTGGAAGCACTTTGTTCACTGGGCACGGGGGCTCCCCTTGCAAGGCTGGCAGTAGGAAAAACCACTCATGCCCTTGCTCTAAAGAGCTGCCCAGAGGGGCTGGGGCAACCCAGACAGGTGGGTGGGGTCCAAATAATAAAATTACTATTATTATTTATTTGAGAAAGTCAGGGAGTTTGGGGGGCAGCAGCGCCAATTCATGAGACACCCACCCGCCCGCCTGCCTCCCTCCTGAGTCAGTCACTGGCCACCCCCCTCTGGCAGAGCTGCTCCTTCGGCATAACTCTGACCTCCACCCTGCCCCTCTGCCTTCACCCTCCTCCCTTGTTCCTGGGGCTCAGCAAGGTGTGTGGAGGGGGGGGGGTAATCTTCCCACTGAACCACCACATAACTTAGAAACTGAGTGGGAGGGCTTGCAAAACTGAGGGTGAAGCAAATGTTTGGCAACAGAAAACCTTCTGCCCCACATGAAAGGGAACCCAAGGAAAGGCACCACCAGCCAGCTAACTGCATATGTCCTCTCCATCGGCCTAGAGGAGAGGCAAGCCAGGGGGCTGGACTTGGGCACTTCTGATCCCCACAGAGCGCAGGATCTTGAGCGACATGAGTCAGCACTAGCTCACACCACCACGGCTCTTGGGTCCGTATCTCTGGCTGCAGGCTGCTGTGCTCCACTGTGGCCATGAGAGCATCCTGGAGGAAAAGGAACCAGGACATCCCTTGCAGCTGCAAGTGCCATGCGCTCCCTGACGCATCACTCGGAACCAGCAACTCAGCTAGCAGCTTGAACCAGCCTCGGACGGAGTCATTTGATCAGCCAACGTGGCAGTTGAGAGGGCCGCATGGTTCCGTGTTGAAGCCGGGACAACACCCCCACTCCCTAATTGCACAAGCCAACTCATCCCTGTGGCCTGGGCCACAGTGTGATACTGGAGGGTGCAGCCTGGAACATCTTCCCAGCAAGGCGCCCTGGTCTGCAAACTGCACGAACAGCTCCAAAGTCCAGGGATCAGAACTAAGAAGCACGCCTAGGCCTTTTGTGACTCAGAGTGTGAGGAAGCAAGGAAGCCCGGCGGCTGTGAGAGACCCCTCGATTCAGTGCACGTGCAACAAATAAGCAAACCTCTGGACACGCAGCGTCACAGGCTTTGGCGCCCCTGGCAGACAGAGCTGGCTTGCTCCAGCAGACACCCTTTTCAGTCAGCGGTTGCAGGACTTTGTGCTCTCACCCCCTTCTTTTTCGTTCATAAAGCAATTGCTGCCTTTGCAACGGGTGTGATGTGTGCTCAGAGTACCCCATCCCAGCCCTGCCCTTGCGCACATTGAGAGCTAAGCCATAAAACATTCAAGCAGAGCATACATCTGTCATGTATGACCCAGGGGAGAATCCTGCACTGGAGGGGGATGGACCAGGCGGCCCTCAAGATCCATTCCAACGACAATTCTATGATTCTATGAAGTCTCAAGCGTCTGGGCAAAATTCCCCCCTCTTCAAACCAAAAGATAGACGTGGATGGAATGAACTGTTCGCCCGTTCCAAGAACAAAGTACTCACCAGCTTGCTGGCTTTGGGACCTTCCGAAGAATCTGGAGGAGAAGAGAAAAGGAAAAGAAGCAAAGCACTCAGAAGAGACTCTGGAAAATGGATTACTCTCCCCGCACTTGTCAAGGCATCAGCAGCAAGTTCCTAAGGCAGGATCTGGATTCCTGAATTTCATGAGGAAGGCAGCTCCCATTTTATACCCTTCAGCCCATTTGCGAGGCAGAGGGGGAAACTCAGGTTCCAAGCACATGCAAGCCAGCGTCCACTGAGGCAACGAAGTTAATAATAATACAGATATACCTCGGGTTGAATGTGCTTCAGGTTGAGCGTTTTCAAGTCACACTCTGCAGCAACCCAGAAGTAACGGAGCGCATTACTTCCGGGTTTCACCGCTTGCGCATGTGCAGATGCTCAAAATGATGCCATGCGCATGCACGGAAGCAGGAAAACGCGACCCGCGTACACACAGACGCACACTCACATCTTATGTTCTATTCAGGATGTGAACGGGGCTCTGGAACGGATCCCGTTCGCATCCTGAGGTACCACTGTAATAATAATACTAATAATAATAGCTGCTATTAAACTTAGTGAACCCCACAATAACTAATAAAGCACACCCAGTATCCTTCACACGGTTTGTGATGTCCTCTCTCTGCACAGCAATGAACCTGGCGAGTCCCCTTTCATTCCTGATATCATCCTGTAGTTAATACTTATCGGTCATTTGCCACTTGTCTTTACTGGATGTGTTCTGTGATACCGGCTGACTTATTGTGAATGCTAAAAGCTACTTTGGAGACGATACAATGCTTTAATGGCAAACTCAGCTGGCCCTCGCCAATCATTTTGAAGGCAAAACAGGGCCACCCACAAAGAAAACAAAAGGTTTTAGCCTAGAAGGAACCCCAAGATACAAATCAAGTACCCCAAAGAAGCAAAACAGCATGCTTAAAAAAGAAGCAGGCTGCTCACTGCTGATGCACTCAGTCAAACAGCCTCACTGTTGGTGATGTTAATGGTACTCTGGACTTGTGGAGAAGGGACACAAAGTTGCAGTGCAGGGTTTCTAGTAAATCAGCCAGCCAGCCCTGGCATGCCCTCCCAGAGAGAGAGGGGTAGAGGGCGCTGCAAATCGCAGACCAATTTACCCAGCATGGGACACACCGGCCCATGTCCCTCCAGGGTTATAGGGAGCTCTGAGCTCTGCTGTAGCCTGAATGCTAAGGAAGCCAGAGGCTCCTTAAAAAGAGAGCGAGAGCTACAGCCAAGCAGAGCCCAGCACCTCCTTTCCATCTGTTTCACGCCTGTGAAAACTGACAAGGCCTGCACCAAATGCTGCAGCAGCCACCAGTTTCCATGGAAACCCTCTGGCAAAAAGCCATGCTGCTCAGAGTTCCAGGGAGAAAACATTAAGGCCAAGTCCAGAAACTTTGACGCTTCTCACCTGCCAGCCTCACTCTTGCATCCCAACCTTGTAAGACTAACTGGCCACTTCCTGCATCCTATGCCCTGGTCCTTAACCTGGAACAAGCGTCACCTCCCTTCACCTCTGCCTGGTGAAGCTGGCTGCTTTCTCTTTCCGCTCTCATCTCCACCTGCCTATCTGGCTTCGCTGACCCCATGGGATCCTCTCTCCACACCCTCTTTAAGCTGCCTGCTGTTCAAATTCAGCTGCCAGAGAAAACAAGGTGCTCCAGCAGGAACCTTGCAAAATCCTGCTTGTCCCTACTATAGTCACATGAACAGGCTAGTCAAGGATCACTGAAGTCCCTACCTCTCTTGGGGACCTTCGAAGCGGAAGACTCCGGCGTCTCCGGGGACGTTGTTTCTGCGCCATCGTCAAAAACCTGGATCTGATCAGATTTAACATTTTATATAAATTATTTATTGAAATACTGTTAGGTCACATTTCAGGGTAAGCACCCTCAGCGAGGCAGCTTACAATATATTAAATGCAAAGTGACAAACATAAAATAAAATCAAAACGCTGGTTTTAAAACATGGATTGGAAGCAGATAAAATCATATCATTACAGCTTAAAATAATTGCAACAGCAGCATCATAAATCCATTAAAAAAGGAAGTTGAAATAGATGGTTTGTCAAAACCCAGAACTGACGGAACCTCTCACACTTCAGCAAGTGAAGGGTTTTATTGATTTTTATTTGAAGATTTATGTGCCGCCTTTAAGAGTAAATAGCCTCAAGGTGGCGCCCAATATGAAAACACTAATAATACACACAAATATATTAGCACAGATCAAACAAGCAGCTAGATGAGCATTACATAAATATCACCAGTACTAAGAGCATCAAAACCCAATAAGTAAACCCCTTTGAAACAAAGCCAGCAAGAAACACTGGTTTTTGAGATCTTTCTGAAAAGCCTGCAGTGCTGCCGTCACAAGGTTCTGGTCCCCAAAGAGCCTGTATGTGATGTGTGGGTTCAAATCTAGTTATGGACTTGGTAAGGGGCCCCCTGGAACCCAGTTGCAAAACCAACATGCCTGGGTTTTATAGACATGCTCTTGGTCAGAAGATCTAAGTTCAGTTGGGGTTCTTCATCTAAAACACACGCCCCCTTTAGCACCCCAGAAAACTGTTGTGAGGTGCTGTGGAAAAAGGCTTGAGAATAAAATAGCCACCATACCTGATGCAACAGCGCAGCTTCCCCATCTCTCGGGGGCCCTTGTCTACTGGCAGCAGGGAGGAAACACCTCCCAATTTACACCCATTGCTTCCCCCTTCCTGGGCTGCTGAAAGTTTTTACCAGGCTTCCATGCCCAGTGGTTCCCTGCCCCACATGCTAAGTACATCAAGCATACATGACCTGTAGCCCTGTTGAGGGAAGCTTTTAATGTTTGATGTATTACTATATTTTAATATTTGGTTGGAAACCGCCCAGAGTGGCTGGGGAAGCCCAGCCAGATAGGTGGGGTATAAGTAATAAATTATTATTATTATTATTATTATTATTATTATTATTATTATTATTAT
>JAXCMG010000015.1:5433902-5460574 GCA_034642415.1 Podarcis siculus
ATTATTATTATTATTATTATTATTATTATTATTATTATTATTATTATGACTGGTGGATTCTCTTCCCTCGGTCAACACCAGCACCACTCCAGAATTTTACAGGTATAAGAATAGGAATTGTTCCTTCTGAAATTTTTCCTCTACTGAGCCCTCAGTCTTGTAAGGAAGTTTAGGATTTCCCTTTAAGACTCTCTGGTATAGACTCTTTAGGGAGCAAACTCTTGTGGTTCTTTTTTCCCTTTCTACTGCTACATATCTGACTTTCCCTTATCCCTAGTCTTAATAGTTTGGAACTTTGGGTTTGGCTATATAATTTGGGCATCGCAAAGATTCTCCCTTTGTGTGTCAGGCAGCTTTTTTTCTGTGCTGGCAACACCCTTTGAGCAAGGGGAGTGGAAGGGGGGAAACTCCCTCCGTGATTAATGGGGAGTGAGCTGGCCATTTCCCCAAGCTGAATATTAACCCGCTGCTCTTGGGAGACCCACTCATTCAGGAGCAAAGGGGCACAGAGAGGCGGAGGCAGCAATGAGGAAGGGGAGGTGTTTCAGGCTGGCCCCTCCCTTGGTTCAACCTGCTAGTGCTGACCCCCTCCTGCAAGTGCAGAAAGGGTAGAAAAGGGGGTCCTTATCCAAGGACTTGTCCTTATTCAGCCCTGCACTCCCTTCCCCCCCCACACACCTCATGACAAAACACACAGAGCAGGGGACACCGCAAAGGCCTGGCCAACTGCCCCAGCCTTCCTGTTCACCCTCACTGGTTAATTCATGCCCAAGAGCATGTGCAGATTATGTCACACAAGGCAGCTTCCAAATAGATGCCCAGCATGTGGTTCACCCTTCGCAACCTGTCAACTTGACCACTAACTGGGGCACGGAGGAATGCGAAGGAGAGAGCAGCTCAACCCGGCCAGAGCCACATCTTTCTGCATCTTCGCCTCCCATCACCAGGAAGAAGCTGGACCTGAAGCAGCAGCAGCAGCAACCAGCTCCAGCTGCCAACAAGATTGCCATAGCAACAGATCTGTCAAGCAGCACCAGAAAATTCAGGGAGGAAATGAGAGAGAGGAAGCCCAGCAGCCAGGCCTCCAGAAGGAAGGCCCAACTGCTCCAGGCAGAGGGTTTGGGCACAACTAAGGGCAGGAGAGGAGCCTCAAGGAGCACCATCTTCTGCACAACACACACCGAAATGGGCACGAGCTGCAATGGGGGGATTGTGCCCCACATCACTTGCCATCTGGGTTTCCCAGCTCAAGCACAAAACCATCTTGGGCTACCAGGACTGAAGTCAACCAGGACCAGACGGCACTGGGACAGAATCCTTAACACTTAAGCCAAGGCCAGCAGAAGAATAGAGGAGCCAGGTTACCTCAAGCTCCCTAACTATGAACCCCCTATCTGACCTGTGGGGGCATCAGGACTTTGCAGCAAGTGCCATGGGGATGCCCCACTCTGCTCACTTCCGCTTCCCTCGAGAGGAAGGAAGGGCGTGCATGACAGAGCCAGCAGAATTAATCTGAGTTTGAAAAGCACATGGCGTTAAAATAGCAGGGAAGAATAACATTACTCTAAGTTCTGCTCTATGTAACCACCCTTAGTGCCTCAGGACCAAGGGGGCAATGAGTGGGGTGGGAAGGGGTGAGCCTTGGAGACTTTGTGGGCACCAAGGGAAGACATGAAGGGCACCAAGTTGGTGCCTCCTATTTTAGGAGACTCACGAGGGCACCAGAAAGGGTAAAACCGCAGTTGATGCTTGGAAACAGCTAATGTACCTTAAAGGGGGGGGAGAGACACTCTCCCCATCAAGCATGTTGAGCAGAACTTCTTTCCTGATTGACACAAGCACCGACTGATATCGGTAACACCCAGCCTTGCCGCTCAAGAGGAAGCTTACCTGCGACTGTCGCACAAAGATTCCGTGGTTCTCCTCGCAGGTGAAGTACTTTCTGCCCTGCACCATGCCATCGTTCTTGCCTTTCGCTTCGTCCAGGATGACACCCACCCACTTCCCGGTGGCAAAGAGCGTGGCGCCCACATAGGCCACCGTCCCACGGTACCCCTTCCCGATGACTTCCACCCGAGAGCCCACTTTCAGGGGCTTGCCGCTCACTTCCACGCTCATCCTGGCGCTGGCGCTCGACGCCTGGGGAAAGAAACAGGGAGAAGCCAAGGGTCAGTTGACAACGGCAACGAGGCTCTTCTAGGCGGATCTGGACCCAAAGCATTGTTCAGTGCCACAAAGGAGAAATCCTCCTCCCCTCTACACACGCGAAGACACGGCGGTGTTGAGCAAAGGAGGCTAGTCACAGAGTTGCTTCATAGATTTGAAATAAATGTTGAAGAGGGCAAAGGGCTGCTTAGTGGATTCTCTTACAGTAGGACAAGAAAGAAGGGAGATGAGCTGCTGGAAAACAGATCCAGGCGAATATGGGGGAGGACTTCTGAAATCCTCCAGAGTGGGATGTGCTGCAAAGGGGAGCTGTGCAATCTGGCTCCTTTCAAGAGAAGACTGCATAGGACTATGACGCACAGGCGTGGACCCTCTTTCCCCCCATATTTTTTCTTTAAAAGCCTCAGGTAGAAGGGGGCCTGCCACATGAGTCTGCTGAATGCTTCTGGTTCTATGGAAGCTGACTGACTGGCAGCCCAAAAGAAAGCCGGAGGAGTTAAATGGAGGCAATTGCAAGAATCTTTTCCAAGCCCCTTCAAATCGCTTCCAACTTCTGCCAGAGCAAAATGAAGATGGGAAGCAGCCTCTCAGCAATGCATGGTCCTTTCGCTAGAAATGCACCGAGTGGCAGTGTGTGGCCCAGTCCCTCTCTCTTTGGGACCCAGAGCGTTCCAAGAACTGCTGTGAGCCACCCTCTCTCTGGGCTGGAGCACTTATATATTTCAGAAAATTTATACACCGCTTGATGGGAGAAAACCTCAAAAAAGATAAAACAATAAAATCATCAATAAAGAAATTCACGACAGTAATTTAAAGCACTGAAAAATTAAAATCTACAATATAAGGCTTGACTAAACAAAAATGTTTTTAGCAGGTGCTGAAAAGAGAACAGCAAAGGTGCCTTCCTGGTATCAATAGGCAGGGAGTTCCAAAGTGCAGGTGCTGCCACACTAAGAGATCTTTCTGCCACTTGAAAAACATCCTTTTCCTCCTCCAGTAATGCTACCTCCAGGCAGAAAGGCTCAGTCTGAGATATGAAAGGCTGATGGTTTGAGCATCCGTAAAAAGGAAAAGCTCTGAAAATTGCTAGGCATGGGATCAGTCTTTAAGAGACCAAGTGCCTGGATCTGTGTCTTCCAGAATGTGAAAGGAGCTCTTCCTCTCCCTCCTGCTGGGAAACATCTACAGCTTTGGCTATCCATCAGTACCGTTCTGAAGTCCAGACTATGTGCAACCAGCCTGTTTTGCCAGCATGGAACCCTATTGGGGATGGTGTGTTCACAATGAAAGTACAGCGAGTCTGAAGAGGGAACTATCGCCTGCGGCACCGCTCCACGGAACAGACTAACAGCACACAGCCAGGAATCCCACGGCTTGACACCTGGGCGCAGATCTTGTAACAGCTTCACTCCCTTCCCAGTCCACTCCCCTTGTATATTACAGTGGACGCTCAGGTTGCAAACGTGATCCATGCAGAATGCACATTCACAACCCGCAGCGTTCGCAACCCGTGTCTGCGCACACGCAGGTTGCAATTCGGTGCTTCTACGCATGCGCAACCGCCGAAACCCGGAAGTAACCTATTCCAGTACTTCCAGGTTTTGGCGGTCCGTAACTCAAAAAAACACAACCTGAAGTGGCTGTAACCCGAGGTATGACTGTATTAAGAAAAAACACCTTTTAATCAAATCCTCCTAGATGTGATTCTTCCCAGAATCACAGGAAGGTGTTTTGTTCTAATGCATGCAGTGCGTGGTTACTGCAGCTCAACAAATCCACTGGAAAAACTGCCATAGGACCAGCCCTGAATCCACACGCCAGAACAACCCACAGAGATAGTTCAGCTACCGAGAACAGAGCTGACCTGTCCTGGCACATCTATTCCACAACTATTGCCTCTGCAACTGCAATTCTAGTCATACCCAGTTGCTCAGCTTGCTGGCCAAGGCTCGGCGGCCCAGGCTGCCCGATTCCTGGTCAACGTGACTATACAAGAGTGCCATGGTCACATTGCACTTGGAGAAGGAGCCAGAGATCCTGGGCCAACAGTTTGAAGTATTGCACCTAGAACTCTTCATGAAGCACCAAAATGCAAGATGCAGTTTTTGCAACAGACATGGAAACCGACCTGTGAAGTCAGCCAGTCAGGGCTGTGATGGGAAGCAGCAACCCAAGAGCCCTGTTTGCCTGTTAAGGAAGGCCTCGTCGCCTTCCCAGAACAGCCGCCCCCAACACAGTTTCGCCTCCAATAGGCCACCTCTGACAAGACGCAGGCTTTCTGGTTTGCCTCTCTGCCTTCCTAGGAAAACTGCTGATGGGTTAAATTCACAGTCGGCCTGAGAAATGCAGGGACAGACCTACAAATGACTCAGTCTAGGGCACCAGGAGGCTTCCTGCACAAAATGGGGGCAATGCAAGGACAGCACCCAAATAATGGAAAACATGACCAAGTAAAGGCTGGCTTTTTTAAAAAAAAACCCTCTTCACAGATGAGTAAGAATGTTATGTTTTTTAAGGGTGGGTTGCAGAAAAGAGAACACCACTTACAGAACGTTTTGGAAGACGATGCATGTAAAATAACAAACTTGGTGGGGAGGGGAAACTTGTTGAAACTTGTTTTAAAAATGCAGCAATGCAGCTGCCCTGTTAAAGGCTCACTTCCAAACTCCAGGTTCGTGAGCTGAAAGCTTGAAAAAGCAAGAAATTAGTCCACTTAAAATCAATAACTACTTTCCCGAGGCAGACAGCTGCAGACACCCAGCACATGCCCCACAACAGACCCCAAGAGGGGAGGGGCCACAGATGTTCTCCCTCCTTAAAATAAAGGACGGGGGCTGGCTCTGCAGAGTGATGGGTCTGGCAGCAGCTTGGCTAAGGTGGAAATGCAATTGCACCAGGGCACGGAGACATGCTCTTCCCACCAGGCAGTGTGAGGGAAGGCACACTTAAAGGATTAAATGCTGGGCAGGAGAAAGAAAAAGCCACCCTCTCTTTACAGGCTCAAACAAAGAGGAGAAAAGGGCCTTTCTCGCCTTTTAAGTGAATTCCCACCCCTGTGCTCCACTCACCAGGAGGACACTTAGTTCCAGGGCACGCAGCACCACCTGCACCGGAATTGTTTTAAGATGCTGTTATTGTTTTATCTTTTGTGCTTGCCGCTGTGGGCTCCTTAGGGGGAAGCTTGGAATATACAAGAAGATCCAACCTCTCCATTCGGAAGGAAATCAGCCCTGAGTGCTCACTGGAAGGACAGATCCTGAAGCTGAGGCTCCAAGACTTTGGCCACTTCATGAGAAGAGAAGACTCCCTGGAAAAGACCCTGATGCTGGGAAAGATGGAGGGCATAAGGAGAAGGGGATGACAGAGGACGAGATGGTGGGACAGTGTTCTGGAAGCTACCAGCATGAGTCTGACCAAACTGCGGGAGGCAGTGGGAGACAGGAGAGCCTGGCGTGCTCTGGTCCAGGGGGTCACAAAGAGTCGGACACGACTCAACAACAACAACAATATGCCGCTTGATTGAAAGAAAACCACAAATATGAAATAAAACATTGAAATCGTCTGTAAAAACAGTCTATTCCAAAGAAGATTGAAATTCATCAGTAGCTAAAAAGAGATTAAATACATGCCACAACAGCAGCACCGCCAGCACCCTGGGCGTTCTAGCCAAGGAATGCCATCGTCCCTGCAGCCTAGTGAGTGAGATGCCATTGGTCCCTTTACTATCGGCTGTGGGCAAGGCATCCTTTGCCTGAGATTCCTAAAGAAGTTAGGTATCTGGCTATGGTGACACATACATGGCCTTAGTTGCCTCATGGCTGATCCACTGCACTGTTCTCTCTGTCTGGGGCTGCTTTTGAGAAGTGTCTGTAAACTTCAGCTTCTCCAGGATGCTATGGCAAAGCTTTCCGTTTTGGGGAGCATCTCACTCTCTGACCAAACAGCCTCGCTGGCTTCCTTCTGGTTTCCAGGCCCAATTCAACAAATCTGCTTGGAACCAGGATGCGCAAGGGGCTGCCTTTTCGCACTTTCACTCTTCATTATGGAGCTTCTTTGCTCTTTCAGCTCTTCCCACCAACGGCTGAGCTGTGTTTGGTTGAGACGCTGAGGAGGTCCTCTGCTATGGAACTGTTCCCACAGAGGCCTGTCCTGATGCTTCTCCATCACAGGAGCAGGAATTCAGCCGGGCAATCTGCTAAGTTTTAATTTCCCTGGCATTTTAGTCTGCACTGCTTTGTCCTCCCGATTTGTCGTTAATTATTACAAGAAAGAAGATTCTGGCTTAACATCAGGAAGAACTTTCTGACAGTATTAGCTCTTCAGCTCTTCAACAGTGGTGCAGACTCCCTCAGAAGGTGGTATGGACTCTCCTTCCTTGAAGGCTTTTAAGCAGAGGCTGGATGGCCATCTGTCATGGATGGTTTAGTTGCTATTCCTGCATTGCAGGGGGTTGGACTAGATGACCCCTGGGGTGCCTTCCAGCACTACAGTTCTAGGATAACTGTATTTTATTACAAGCCCCCTTGAGGATTTTAAATTGAAAAGTAATTAATAACAAAATGAGCAATACATTTTGGCAGAATACAGCTCAGGAGACAAACAAAAGGAAAATAACCAAGCTCTGCAGAAGCAGCTGTGCCTGTGAGAAACAGGAGTGAGCCAGCAAACTATGGCTGCTGCTTCCACCCGTGGGCTGTGGGGCTCCTGGAATAACAGGGAGCAGCTTCTGCCCAACGGGGCCAGTGCAGGATCCTGGGAACAGCTCTCTCACAAGGATGCCTTTTATTCCACCAGCCACTAGCAGCACCCACCAGAAAACAAGCAAGTTCCGAAAGGAGGATAATCCGGAAGGCAGGGAGGAAAACCAAGAGAGCTGGGCTTGCTAGAGAGAATATCCTCAAGGCAGCCCAGCAAAGGCAAGTGCAAGGCGAGGAGAGATGGAGGAAGCCCACATTCAGACGGACAAAATGATTTGGACCTCCTCGGTGAATATTATTCAGGTATCATTTTGGATGAGGTGATCCTAGCATCTGCCCAACTTGAAGAGATGCTTGGTAGGGTGAACAAGCTCTTAAGACTCCATCAGCATGTCTAAAGATGCCCCAGAAATTGCGCAGGTGTATTAGAAGGCCAGGCACCATGAATTGCACAGGAGGTAGGGAACTCAATTTGGGAACCCACATAATGTGTCTAGAGAAAACACGAGTATGCCACAAAGCACGTGGCAGTGGATACAATAAGGTGCCCTCCAGCAGTGGGAATGAGAGAGGGGTTCAACAGAACTGCCAGTCACAGGACCTGCCACCTACCACAGAATCAGAGCAGCATTCCTCAGATGAGCCAGAGAACCGGTCACTAGCCTGCCTGTTCACAGCAGGTTGGGTGGAATTTAGAAAGGAACAGCCACGACCCCAGCTTGGGCTCTAGGTCCCCTCTACCTGGCAAGTTACACTCATGTTTTAAGGAACATAGTCTTCTTACTGGCTGCTCTGGTTTAAAGGAATGAGCTCCTGGAGGAGGTATGTTCACGGCTCTCCCTCCTGGGCTTTTTAGGCACCTCTCTCAAGCTCACTTGTTCACAACAGCCTTTGGGCAGATGGCAGAAAGCTATTTATTTTTTATTTAAATCATCTCTACGCCGCTTCAGTTTACAACCTGTCATTTATAAACATGACATTGCAAGCACTATAGGTACAAACGCAATAATAAACTATATTTAAAGCAGCATGATTAACAGAAAAACATGATAATCTCTCAAAGAAAAACATGACAAATGAAGATCAGGTACAAAAATACAATAGAAATTCCATAAATAAAGATGATTAACAAAAGAAATTCAGTACAACAGAAGTTGCACCAACAGCACATTCCCCCCCCCAAAGTCCCCTATAACATGTTTTATGCTGCCATACTTGCTGTTTAACTTTCAGAGGGATTTAAGCTTCTTGCATTTTTTAATATATATTTTTAATCTCACCCTAGCCTTTTCCACAAGTGTTCAAGGCAACTGAACCCTTGTGAAAAAGACAGAAAGTCCTTATATAAATACATAAAAATGAGTGGGACTCCAGTGTTGCTCTGTGAAACTGAAATCTGGAAGATTCTGACCTTCTCTTGGCAAAATCCTGATGCTTGACTCACAGCGAGTGCCTGTCCTTGGCTGCAGAAGCTCCCTGCCTTCTCCACTTCAGAGGAGGGTTCATTCTCTAGGGCTGTCAATGCAGACACTTCCCCAAACATGCAAATCACATGAGTATTTCTGAAACACGCAGGCTCCAGCCTCTGCCACTAAAGTTCATTCTCACGGAAGACTGTGAAAAATAACCAATTGAGCATCGCCTGCTTTGCTTGAAGGTAATGTGCTGGAGCTGCAGTGTTGGTTCATTATCACAGGCTTCCTTCTTCCTCACTGCCAGAAACTGGAGTTATTTTCTGACACCACAACAGCTCAGACACCAAGGAGAAGGCTATTTGTGGCCTCCTCCAAGAGTCTCTTTGAAGTACAAATCCAAAGTCTGAGGAAGGCCTTCAGATCCACAGCCTGCCCTGCCACCCACCCCTCCAACAAGAAGAGGCAAGGGTGCAGGATTCAAAGCATCTCCCGCCTCTAATTTAAGACATGGGCAGACTCATCTGGAAGGAGGAGGAGAAGAAGCAAAGCTCCCTTTGCACTAAGCCTCATTATCAACAGCCATGTAATACCAGAGAGCTGCCATCTTCCCTCCTCACCAAAGGAGGAGATTACTCAAGGATTAATAACTGACTTGTCACCCAGTGACAGAATGGGGGTGGCTGCTGTCTCATCAAAGGCGGCACAGATGATCTGTTGCTTTCAAATGAAAAAGCGAACCAGCCAGATCTGGTGTCTGTGTGACAGGAGCCCTTGCTCTGCTCAAGGGCCAGGCTGCCCCTGACATGCGCTTGGCCTGGGTTTTAGAAAAGGGGAGCAAGGCAGTGTGAAAGGAAGGACAAGGTGATGGGTGCAGGGAGGCTCCAAGGAGCTCACGAGTAGAACAAAGGGTGCCCAGCCCTCCAGGGAGGAGCGCAAAACTGAAAGCCCACAGGAAAACTATTTTCCATGTCAGCCAAAGAATGCAGAAGAGCCAGAAAGTCTAAACTGCCTTGCGCCCCCAATGTCCCAAAGTGCAGCCACCAATCCTGGTACAACTTAAACCAGAGAGCTGGTGAAGAAGGAAACAGGAGCTACTGCTGCAGACCACTCGAGCCAACAAGCCAAGCCACATTCTACAACCACTAGCAAGGCAAGTTCAATGCAGGACCAACATGGGGTACCGAGTCAGGTCATGTGTCCATTGAGTTCAGCACCATCTGCAAAGAACGACAAAAGCTCTCCAGGATCTCAGGCAGGAGTCTGGAAATGATGGGGATTGAATCCTGAACCCCTCCACTCAAACATATGTTCTAGGCCCTTCCCCAACCAGCCAGCATCAAGTCCTGCAGATGCTTAAGAGGGGACCACCGTGGCAAGGCACGGAACACACAAGTGAAGGCCTTTCCTTTCAACAGGCCCACAATGGACCTTGTCTCTGGCAAGAGACTGACCCAGTTTGGGCATATGGGGGCGGGAGAGGATTCCAAACCCGGAAGACTATAAAAATCACAGCCCAGGCAGCTGATACATCCTCCAGAGGCTGTGCTTGAAAGAACGCAACAGCACCCTAAGCGCATCAGACCCAGAGGCCTCCTGACCGACTGCCCTGCTCAAGAGGCAGCCAACATGAAACTTCAGTCACTGCCAGCCCCTTTCAGGGATGGAAGAGGAAGGACAGGGGAAGGCAAGGAACAAACCCCTGCAGAACCACAAGCTCACTTCTCAGACACCAGAGCCTGGAGGGCAAACATTTTGCACTCCCGACTGTCAGCTGAACGCCAAAGACAACCCCTTCCACCCGCTTTGGGGCCTCCACGGAAACTAGCCAGAGTAACTGCAGAGAAGCCAAAGGACAAAGTGGCCTGGCCGCCAGTGAAGGGCCACAGCTGAAAGGCTGAACATCTGCCTTGCATGTAGAAGGTCCCAGGCTCAATCTCCAAAGGCATTTCTCTGGGTAGGGCTGGAAAGGCTCCCTGCCTGAAACCCTGGAGAGCCCCTGCTGCCAGTACTGGGGCCGACGGACCAACGGTCGGACTTGGTATAAGGCAGTCTCCTATGGTCCAATGAAGAACCAGCGAGAAGCAGCGGCAAGAAATGCCACCCTGGGAATTGCCCATGCTTCCTTCCAGGGGAGCCACAGACGGCCTCCTCTCCTTCCAGGGCTTGCAAAGGTGAAGGAAGACACAAAGGTGGCCACTCAGCACTCCCAAAGCACCTTAAGCAACACCAGGCTCTTGGCCCAGCAGCAAGGATGCTCAAAAGCACTGCCTGACCAGCCCCACATCTTGTGTGTCACTTCAGCCCTCCCTGGGGGTCGGGCAGGGCAGGGTGGGCGCAGAAAGAGAACAAGAACAAAATGACAAAGGGGAAAATAACTCCAGAGAAAGGCCCCATTGTGAGGCTGGTTCCGAGTTCTGCTGCGGAGTCTGCAGCTGATGCCCAAACTGCAATATGGTGGAAGAGGGGGCTCTCAAAGACCGTCCGGAAAGGAGTGGGGGGGGGGGGGGGGGAGCAAGTGGTTGGGGGGGGGGGGGAGGGGGGAGAAGGGGAAAGGAGCCCAGAAGCTTTGCATTCGAGAGCCCTGGGAAAACTCACCATCACCAGAGGCTCAGCTGACACCTCCTCACAGTATCAGCAGCTATTACCAGGAAATAACATCTCCATCGAAAGGGCTTGGCTGGCAGGGAAATTCAGCCAACAACACAGCTTTCCTTAACATACATGGCATGGAGGCACAATTCATGGCAGGGAACCGGCAAAGGAAACTCTCTCTCTCTCTCTCTCTCTCTTTCTCCCCATCCAGACCATCTGCAGGCTCCCCTGGCAACAGATTGCATCTAGAGATACTGTACCTACAGGGGCACCGAGCGCAGCCCAGGCGTGGAGCGGCCAATGGCTGCCCATGTGTCACTTACCCGGCTGTACGTGTGCCTCTTGGTCTGGGCCATGCTGATGTTTTTCCTCCCAGCTTTAATTATCTCTGCAAAGGCTGCTCTCAGCTCATGGCAGGGGGCTCACCAGGGAGGATCCTGCCCCTTCCTATGTTGCAGAGGAGGCTTCCATGCCCACGCCCTGAGCCACCCTCTCCCTCCAGCCACACAGGGAGAAAAGAGCCCTTTTGCTGACAGAGAGGCGTCTTTAAGCCTCCAACACACAAAAATCCAGCCCAGCTGATGGAGACTCACTCTGCAGTGCTGCTCCAGACTCTTGTCACAGATTCTGTCAGCCCACTGGGTCCTAATGCTAGACCGTTCTGCTCTCAGAAAGGAAGAGCAAGACGCTTGCTGAGGCGAAGGTCGCACAGCACACCAGAAGCACCCACCAGCCCGGAGGCAAGTCACAGGCTGAGCTCCACTTTGGTCCTCTCTGTCTGGAAGAGTCTGGGGAACAGCCCTACGTGACACAAAATGTGCCCTCAGGTGTACCACTTGGAGCTCTGCCTGTCCTGATCACCCATGCGCACCCCCTCCCCATCGCTGGCTCCCAGAAGTGCATTTAGGCCACCTCTCCTGGGCCCTTTTTCCTGCTGCGGTGGAAAGAGAGTAACAGGAGGGAAAGCAGAGAAGAGTAGCCAGCAGCTGCAGCAGCCACACTGCTAGCCAAGGCTCCCCATCAGATGGCAACAAAGACCCATCTCAACAGCTCCATTGCCTGACAAAGCCACACAGGGCGGAAGGTGAGGGGCAGGCAGCTCAAGAGTTAACCACGACTTGCTCCAAAATCAATCAGTCTCCTTCCCCTAGACCATCTGCCTCATGACATCCAGAGCTACCTGGGAGAGGGAGGCAGCAGGTAGTAACTGGAGATTCTGGCAGGACCAGATTCCATCTGCTGCTAACATCCTAAGGAGCCAGTATCTTCTGAAACTAGTCGTGCAAAGCGTCTCAGAGCTCCATTAGGTGGACCTAAACAGCAAACACATTCCACCAGGCCTGACTTCTGCCTTAGTGAGGGTCCTCTTTAAAATATTCTGTTTAGAAGCAAGGGCTTGGATTCATTATTGCTGATCAGAACATCAGGAGGTGCTTCCAAAAGTAGGCAGCAGTTTCTAAAAAACACTGCTCTATACTTAGGCTGCTGCTCCTCTCCGTCTCCTTTGCTGCCGCCTCCTCTAGTTCCACCTCCAGGCCTTCTGCCATGCTGCTCCTGGTGCGTGGAATCGTTTCTCACCACCAGCTCGGCTCCTGAACCATCCCTGAGCAGTGCTCCTCTGCTACCACCTGACTCTTCCATACCTACTGCTGGCCAATAAATCCATAAACCAAACAATCCATTCCCTGCTCAGCAGTGTCAGCACCACCTGAGAAGCAGCTGAGGAGAGGGGGGTAGGGACAATTGTTGCCCAGTGGCAGAGCCCATGCTTTGGATGCCAGAAGGTCTCAGTTTCGATTCCTGATGTCTCCAGGATCTTGCCTTATACTGTGTCAGGAAATACAGTACTATGCTGACTGGCTCACCAGGGTTTTGAAGAGGATGCCATTCCCAGCCCTACCTGGAGGCGCTCTGGGTGAAGCCTGGGACCTTCCGAAGCTCAGCCACCGAGCTAAAGCCCTTCAGTTGCTGGGAAAGATTCCTGCTCAAAACGCTGGAGAGCTGATGCTGTGAACAAGACGGGCACCTGGCGGGGGAGCTCAGCTGACTTTCAGGTTTCCTTTGCCCAGGAGTGCAGCCTTCGGATCAATTAAATCTGCATATAATTATTACAAATGAATAGGCAACCGTTTTGTTTTTAAGATGATGCCCCTAAGTGTCAGCACCAGCACTACCTTAAGAAGACTCGCCCCTCTCACGTGTCAGAGGGGGAGCTATTGCCTCTTACCGGGTGATGCCAACTTCGCCTGTTAAAAAGAACCATTGTTGTTCTTGCGGCTGCTTTCAAATCTGCTGCCAAATTGATCATGTGGAGACTTATTTATCAATTAACCTGACTGATGACTGGACTGATCAGCACCCCTATTCAAAACGACAAACTTCAAAGAGTTGGCAGATCCAGAAGAATCCCCAAGGCCTCACATTCACGCAATGCCCCCTATAAGGGGTGAGGAAAAGGAGGGAAGGGGCGCAGGGCATCATTAGGACTTTGTGTGGGAAATGGGCACACAGGCAATTCCTCTTAATAGCTCAACAGCACACTTGGCCAGGAAGCGCTTCAATAATCTTTTATGACACAAGGTGATATTTTAGAACATCTTGAGCTGATAAAATCAATGTGGTAGTTTCCCCTGCAGTACTTAACATAAGAATGCACCTGAGGTTACTCTGGGAGGCAACCACAATGTCTACAGAAACTTCCATCCATCATACCTGCCCACAGAGTCTGACAATCGACTCATGTGATTTATTTCCCTCTCCGCATGAAATGATTACATAAGCACAACAAAGAAGAACCGTGAGGAGGGCCGGCCCATGCAGGGGCAAGGGGAGGTGATCACCTCGGGCGGCAGGATCCACAGGGGCAGCAGATGCTGAGGTAGATCTTTATCCCCACCGCCTTGCTCCTGAAGCGGATCTTCACTCAGCCCTCCTTCCCTCGCCAATGGGGGGAGCATTTTGGGGTTCACCTCAGGGGCCAAAATGTCTTGGGCTGGAGCTGACGGTGAGATCAGTGTTGCTGTTATTAATAATAATAAATGGCTCCCAATTCATACTTTCTCTGGCACCACATTCCCCATCTCTTTACTCTCAACCCAGTCTTTGTCAAAATCTTGCAAACTCCATCCTTTCATCTACAGTGGATGCTCGGGTTGCGAACGTGATCCGTGTGGGATGCACATTCACAACCCACAGCGTTCGCAACCCACATCTGCACACGCGCAGGTTGCAATTCGGCATTTCTGCACATGCGCGACCGCCGAAACCTGGAAGTAACCCGTTCCAGTACTTTCGGGTTTCGGCGGTCCGTAACCCAAAAAAACGCAACCTGAAGCGTCTGTAACCCGAGGTATGACTGTACTGTACAGTATATTTATATAAAGTCTTGTCGTTAACATTCTGAATGCTACAGAAATAAGAAAACGCCAAAGCATGCAATGCCATCAGACCTGGTTGCATCCGGAAACCCGCAAAGCACCTAAACGGTCTCCTTTGAATGTCTGCTACCTCCTCCCCCACTCCATCTTAAAATTCTTACCCGGCGGAGACAGGGATGGCTTGAACGCCAGTCTTTCTCTCCACAGCCGCCCTTCCCCGCTTATCATCTATTCTAGCTTGAAGAAGAGTTCTGGGGAACACAAAGGCTTGCACACTATTTTGTGACATTTTGATAAACTTTATAAAGGCATTGCCCTGACGCATACTTACGGGCCAACACAGTACCTTTATGACTCGGCCGTTTAAAAAAATCTCTGTTGTTTTGTACTAGCCTAGAAAGCTCTGCCTTAATTGACCATCTAGCCCCAAAGGGTCTCTTCAGATTGGCGGCAGCTCTCTGTGAGGCAGGGAGGGAAAGCCTTCCCCATTGCCTGCTGCTCTCTGATACTTTCTCCTGGAGATGTCAAGGACTGAACCTGGCGCCTTAATAATAATATTAAATTTTATTATTGATACCTTCTGCATGCAAAGGACCTGCTCTGTCACTGAGCTTCAGTCCCTCACCCCCACCCAAACATTCACACGTGCCACTAGACAAACACAAGCACAAAATGATGCATGCCGGGGTAAAAAAATCTTAATTTCACATATACACTCATGGGGCCTGAACTGGCATTGACTGACCAGGAACGAGACCTTGGGGTTGTAGCAGAGAGCTGATTCAGGTTGAATCAACAGTTGTCATTGTCCAGCCTTCCCTTCTTTCCTTTGAACTGATTTGGGCAAAATAAATATGGTTCTTCTTTCTGCTTTAAACAGACAGGTGAATCTTATCTTCTACAAATAAAACAATTGATTTATTATTTAGAAAAGTTATAAACTGCATAATAAATAACGCCCCAAGTAATGCTCAGATAGAATTATTGATAAAACGTAGCTAAAAATCCATAAAGCAATTAAAAAATGAAGATACATAAAATCATCATCATTAGAAACAAAGATAACAATCAATATAACTTTAAAGTAAATGTAGGCAACTAAATCATGTCTTCGTTTCTGGTTTGCTGAAACAGAAGAGTTTTCAGCAGGAGGCACCTGGAACCACAAAGGGCACCTGCCTCATGTCCACAGGCAGTGAGTTCCGGAGCGCAAGTGCTGCCACAATGACAAATGCGCAAGCAGACAGACCTTCGCCTACAGAAAAATTAAACTCACTGCCCAACCCTCACAGAGACAAAGCAGTTAAGAAATTAAGAAGAGCTGGTTCAGCCCAAAGCCAGATCTGTTGGGCCAGGATCCTCTTTCCCACAGATGCCAACTAGATGCCCGGATGGGAAACCCACAAGCAGCGCATGAGCGCACCAGCTCTCACACTCATGTTCCTCAGCAGCTGGTATTCCCTGGCAGGCTGTCTCTGGTCCCCAAGGAAGTACACAACCCTCTGCGACCAGTAGCCACTGATAGCCTTGTCCTCCACGTTGTTTTTGGCACCTGTCCATCTTGGCCGGCAATGGAGGAGTGTGCCTTTGAGAGTGAAGTCAAACTGTTGGCAGGTTGCAGCGCCTGCTGTGGCTGCAGAGACCAATGCAGGAGAGACATGTTTTGTTGAAGCTGGGCCAGAGAAAAGCATCCAGTTGTGCTGCTGCAGATGCGCCAGGGCGTTTCTTCTCTTGCGCTCCTCCCAGCGGCCATTTCTCCTTTGGTCACTGCTGTGGATACAAGACCCGACTCTCTGTCTCCAGGCCCTGTGATTGTCTACAAGGGATTCCCACAGGGTTGATGTTGCAGGCCTTCATGTCACATTTGAAGACATCTCTGTAATGCAGAGCTGGTCTTCCAATGATGTCTGGTGCCTGGAACCAGCTCCCCGTAGATCACGTCCCTGGGGATCCTGCCATCTTCCATTCTGCGGGCATGACCAAGCCAGCGTAGATGTCGCTGAGGCAGAATGCAAACATGCTGGGAATGTGCGCTGGGGAGAGCACATCTTTGTTTGAGACTGTCTGCCATGTGATGCCCAAAATCTTCCTGATGCAGCGCACATGGAAGGCATTGAGGCGTCATTCCTGGCAGGTATAAGTTGCCCCTGACTCACTTCCATAAAGCAGTGTACTCAACGCGCAAGCTGGGTAGACCTTTCCTTGGTACTGTAGTCCATGAATTTCGTCCAATCCCCATTAAAGCTGAGCTACACAGTTACGCATCCAAGGAGGCAGGGATTCCCTGACTGGTGGTATTTACAACCTGCACACAGGAAAGGGATCTGCAGCCTCCAGTTTGGAAGAGGACTTAACTGCTGCCACACTAGGAACTGGAAGGGCAGAGTTTGAATCCTCATTCTGCCATGCAGCCCACTGGTGGAAACGGGGAACAGAAATAGAATACTAAAGCCTCAGAAGGCATTTGGAACATATATCAAAAAAGGTTGAAGGTCCAAACGACTATCAGTCAGCTGCCTCTGAGGCTGGGAGATGCAGCTGCACAGAACTGGGATCACAAGGACAGCGATTTGATTTAGGAAAAAAGGCAGCCTTGCACAGGGGCATCTTATGGCCCACGGCCTCGGTCCAGAGTACCTGAAGGAGCGTCTCCACCCGCATCGTTCTGCCCGGACACTGAGATCCAGCTCTGAGGGCCTTCTGGAGGTTCCCTCATGGCGAGAAGTGAGGTTACCAGGAACCAGGCAGAGGGCCTTCTCGGTAGTGGCACCCACCCTGTGGAACACCCTTCCATCAGATGTCAAGGAAATAAACAACTATCTGACTTTTAGAAGACATCAGAAGGCAGCCCTGTTTAGGGAAGTTTTTAATGTTTGATGCTGTATTGTTTTTAATATTTGGTTGGAAGCCGCCCAGAGTGGCTGGGGAAACCCAGCCAGATCGGTGGGGTATAAATAATAAATTATTATTATTATTAAATATCATCATTATTATTCTCATCTCTCCTGCTGCAGGTGCCTGGTTCCTCTTCCCCCTTGCTCCCTAGCCGGGTGGTGCTGTTACTGAATAAGACTTCCCTTTCCCATGACTCGACTGTTGAGGAAGGAGCTGACTAGGCAGATATTACTGAGAGTGGCATCCTACCCAGAATCTTGCAATGGTCTGATGTGGGACTGCCCTTATGTTTGATGGGGAAACTGCAGCTAGCGCATGATGTGGCAGCAGGGCTTGGGGCAGAGGCTGCTGTCTGCCTATTCAGGATACCATTCCTCAGGGAACTGCACTGACCATCAATAGGCTACCAGGCCAAATTTAAGGTCTCAGTGCACGGTGCCCTAAATGCTTGAGACAGGATATCCCAGGTTCACCTTGCCCCCCCCTTTTAGCTGCCGGTTCACTGCAGTCATCTTATGGCAGCCCAGTGGCACCTGCATTATGGAACATGCTGTCCACTGAAGTTAGGCTCCAGCACAGCACACATCTTGTCAGAGGCTTAAAAGAAAAAACAACCCCTGTTTTTATAGAAGAATGAATTGACTTGTTGGCACTATCCAGTTTTTCTTTGGAAAAAATTCTTTCTTTTCGCTCTCTTTTTATTTGTTGTATATTTATTGTTTTATACACTATAATATTCAGTAATGTTTAGCTGCCTATAAATATTCAAAATAAATAATAACCAAACTAATGCAGCAACTGAGGACCCTGCCACTGAATCCCCAGGAGCAGGGCTCCCGGCTCCTGGTCCAAGCTCCTCACCCAAGGAGAACCGTGATCCACTTGGCACTAGGACCCCGCTGAGTCAAGCTGTGCGCATTTGCGCACTGACAAACTGCACCATTTTACCGTTTCAGCTGGAGCTGGAGCCGCTCTGCCAAGGGAGTGAGGCTGCAGCGCCTTCAGGAGCACAGAAAAGGGGCTATTCAAAGAGATGCCCCCTGACGCCCGTCCAAATGCTCTCTCATTTCTTTTCTTCTTCTTCTTCTTTTGCAGCTTAAACTGGAGCAACCAAAGCTGCAAATCAATATATCTGAAACACTTCACTGAAGGCGTAACCATAGCAACACACCAAGGATCTGAGGATGCTCCTGTCTGGTAACAAGGAGGTTAGTCTATTTCAAGTTCACGATCATATTCATCTGAATGCGTCACCCACCACCCCATCTTTCCACAGCCAGCCCCTTTCACCTGACTATCAGATAGCAGGGCAGCAGGTGAGACACGTGCCGGGACAGAGGTCAAAAGCTGCTCTAGAAGTGCTTGATCACACTACTTCTATTCTTCAGAGTTCAAAATCTCTTACTTACTGCTGCTCTCTTTGGTATTCTCATGAGATATAGCGGTTCTCTTGTTCGTCGATATTAGGCCCATATATTGGAATTAAACTTCTGTTTCCTTCCATCAGTCCATCGCGCTTTGCCTTCTATTGTTTGGCCCAAGCAGCTTTCACAAACCAAAGGAAATAATATTTTCCCCCATCTAATTTAACAAGCTGGCTCCATCGCCCTGTAAGCATGAGATGCTCAGGAGCAAATGTCGCAACTACCTCTATTTCAGAGACGCTCAAGAGAAGAGCCTTTCTGAACCTGATCACAAGGTTCCTTCTATTCCAAGATCCCGTTTCCAACAGAAGCCGGAAGGTTATTCATTTATTACCTTTCTATCTCACCATTCCCTCAGGGAGTTCAATGTGGCATACATGGGTCTCCCCCTCCTCATTCAATGCCCATAACAATGCCATGAGGTAGGTTAGCCTGAGAGCCAGTGACTGGTCCAGTGTTGCCCAGGGAGCATCATGGCCAAGTGCGAATTCAAACTCTGGTCTCCCAAGTCTAGTCCAGCGCACTAACCACTACAGCCCACTGGCTCTCAGATGCCCCAAGGGGAAGCCTGTCGCAGATCATGAAAGCAACCTCCCCATAGTCAGCAGCAGCAGGCAGAGGGAGGGTGAGGAAGATGTGGTCCTCCAGACATGATTCCCATTAGGGAGCATTTTCTCCAGTTTTGGTCCATATCTCACTAGACGCAGTGGTTCTCCACCTGTGGGTCCCCAGATGATGTTGGACTATAACTCCCATCATCCCTGAGCTCTGGCCTTGCTAGCTAGGGGTGATGGGAGTTGTAGTTCAACAACATCTGGGGACCCACAGGTTCAAAAAGGCTGCACCAGAGGATCAGGCCCAGCAGCAGAACCCAGCCAGCAGCAGCCCATGCTGCTACCAGAAGGAAGCCGCTCCAAGTGAGCTCTCCCAACCAGCAGCTTCAAGCCGTCCACATCATGTCAGCTGCTCAGTCGCAGTCATGCCACAAAGGTCCTAAGAGTTCAAAGAAATCATCCTAGTCCACTGAAAGAAGCAGGCAGGTCCCAGCAAAGATGCAGCACTTTTGGCCCACACTGCACAATTCCTGCAGGGGCCAGCAAGGAAATAATAATAATAAATTTTATTTATATCCTGCCCTCCCCACCCAGGGTGGCTAACCTCAAAATATATAATCCATTAAAATATAAATTCAGTGATCGACTGAAATACAGCTTAAAATTGGATTAAAATCAAAATAAACTCAGATGGCTACCCACAAATTATAACTATAGGGTTAGGGACCTTAAGTACTCACCAAGTTCAGCAATTTGTATGAGCCGGTGAGAAGAGCTAGAGAGGCCACTTATATGCAGGGCCTTATAAAAGGAGGGGAGTCAGACTGGGCCCCGACCAAAGGCCTTGTGGAACAGCTCTGTCTTGTAGGCCCTGCGGAAAGATGTCAAGTCCCGAAGGGCCCTGGTCTCTTGTGGCAGAGCGTTCCACCCGACTGGGGCCAGGGCCAAAAAGGCCCTGGCTCTGGTCGAGGCCAGTCTAACCTCCTTGAGGCACGTGACCTCCAAGATTGTTGGCGGATCATAAGGCCCTCCATGGGGCATACCAGGACAGGCGGTCCTGTAGGTACGAGGGTCCCATGTCGTATAGGGATTTAAAGGTTAGAACCAGCACCTTAAACCTGACCCTGTACTCCACCGGGAGCCAGTGTAGTTGGTAAAGCACTGGATGAATGGGATCCCGCGGCGAGGACCCTGTAAGGAGCCTCGCCGTGGCATTCTGCACCCGCTGGAGTTTCTGGGTCAGCTTCATGGGCAGCCCCACGTAGAGCAAATGACAATATTCAAGGAACAGACAATAGTTTCTGAGCACCTCCTTGTAGTATTCTGCCTCTATGAGCTACAGGATGTATTTGGCGCACGGCTTCTCTCTGTAGAACAACTGGGTGGAGCTGCTGAAGGAAAACTTTAAAGTGCACAGGACGGGCTGCCCTCTATCACGTGAAGCAAGTCCTACAATTGCTGACTTGTCGCTGCACAGCAGATGCTAGCAGCCTCCCAGCGAAAGCTCAGTCGCCTGCGTCTTTGTCATACTAGCTGATCTGCTGCCAAAGAAAAGCCTTTGGCCCAAAAAGCCTGTTCACCGACATCATACCCATTCACCAAGAAAATGAATGTGTATCTGAAGAAGTGTGCATGCACATGAAAGCTCATACCAATAACAAACTTAGTTGGTCTCTAAGGTGCTACTGGAAGGAATGTTTTTTGTTTTGTTTCAATCAAGAAAAAAGTGATCCTTGGTGGAATCTGCCTCTTTTCAACGCCGCATAATTTTTTAGACTCCCCAGTTTTGAATAGAGTTCTTTGAGCAGGGTGCTTGAAGACTATCATGTGCTGACAAAAAACGTGAGGGAAGAGTTTGCTTGACTGTTCAGTTAAAAATTGAGGGTGGGAAACTAGCACTTGGGGAGGGGGGGTGCAACAAAACCTGCCATCCAAACAAACGCCCACCTTTAAAATGTTAAGAATAGAGAAATGAGCTGAAATATTACAAACACAGGTGGTAGTCTAAAAAAAATCAGATTCCCCCCCCCCCCCGGGATGTGCGCTCTGTGTTTCATTATTCTAATTTTGTTCAGCCCACGTAGATTCTGTCATCACACTGAAGCCTGGGAAGAAACACCCAAGTCCAGCCCGCAATGCAAACATCTCCTGACGGAGCCCAGGCTGCTTGAAGGTCAACAGGCCCACCAGGAAGGAGGAAATGGTGAGTGAGGCGAACCCTGCAGCACAAGATTTCCTCCCCACATAGCAAAATCCAGTGGGGCTTGAAAGGAAGAGGCTGCAGTGAAAGGTCTGCAGGAACCTCAGGAAAGAGAGGCAGGGGGAAAGGGGTTCTGAATGCAGGCTAGGTCCATTGGCTCCAGTGAGCCAGAATGACACCAAGAAGAAAGTCGCCCTCAAGAGCCCTCTGGGAATTGGTCCAATCCTCTTCTAAGGCCAGCCAGATGGGCAGGGTATACATAATAAATTATTATTATTATTATTATTATTATTACCCCCCGCAAGGGCCATATTTAGGTTTGATGAGGCCCTCAGCTACTGAAGGTAACGGGGCCCTTTATATGTCCAGCTGTCCTTTGTCCACAACAAATTGCGGGTGTTTTTTGTGTTGAGTAGATGCTATATGGTCATTTATGGACCTAAGAGGTATCTCAAGCCATTTGCACATCACAAAATATGTATTTTATCAAAGTAATGGTTGAACTGAAATATAATTAAGAAGAGGTATATTAACAGTGAAATACATTTTCTTTTCCTTCAATTTTTTTGGGTGGCCCCCAAGAGAGTGGGGCCCTAAGCTATAGCTTGTTTAGCTTATACGTAAATCCGGCACTGTAGCCCCTGCCTCTTGTGGCAGGGAGTTCCGTAGCTCCACGCTGCTCTGTTTGAAGGAGGACCTTCATCTCCCTGTCCTGAATCACTTTGTCGGATGCCCTCAGTTCGAGAGAAGGAAAGCTTTCCCCACCAGTCCACTTTCTCCCTGGTCTGCATCCCTTCATAAATTTCTATTGCCCCCCCCCCCACATTTTCCTTAAACCAAAAAGCTCGTCTTCATGAGGGAAGGCCGCCCCTGCCAAGATGCCTTCATAGTCCTGATAGCCCTGTTGAGTTGGGGAGGGGGCAATTGATTTTTTAAAATAATATATTTATTAGGTTTTCCATTTTATAATGTTAAATACATCTTTATGGAACTCTTTCCTCATTTGCTCATGCAAGCTGTCAACTTCCCTCCATCCCGCCTCATGGTTTATTATAATTCCAATTTTACCTCATAGCATTTGTACCTTTTCCAATTCATGCTGCTTCATTTTATCACGTATTTTAAATCAGTGTGGGCCAAACGCGGCCCTCCAGCTGTTTTGGGTCCCCTCCAGCCATAAGCATTCAACAGATAAAAAGCAAATAAAGTACCTGAAGACAGCTTTCAAGCCACATAAAAAGAGCTTTTTGACTTTTTAAAATATTGTTCGCATCTGGAGAAGATACTTAACTACAGAAGCAGGGCCTTTCAGTGTGACCAGCATATTATCTCTATTGGCTCCTAAAGTGTCACAGCTACAAAATTACAGCTTCCACGTCATACTTTTTTAAACGCCCAAATCTGGCAGAAAGCCATCTAATTCAGATTTTAATTCTCTCCTGATTTGTTTTGAAGAGGTGATTTAATTATTCGTTTGATTTTAGATCAATGTTTATATTTGATGTTAGCCGCCCTGAGACCGGTCTTGGCCGGGATACAAATAAAAATTATTTATTACCATCATCATCATCATCATCATTATTATCCCTAGCTAACAGGACCAGTGGTCAGGGATGATGGGAGTTGTAGTCCCCAAACAAGGGGAGGGCCGAGTTTGGCCATTCCTGTTCTAAATAAATGTAAAGAGGTAATAATTAGGGGGGGGGGGTTTGAGCCCTGGTCCTCACCGCCAGTTTCCCACCTCCCCCCTCCGCTTCCCGGCTGGGATACAAATAAAAGTTCATTATTATTATTATTATTATTATTATTATTATTATTAACCCTAGCTAACAAGACCAGTGGTCAGGGATGATGAGAGTTGTAGTCCTAAAACAGCTGGAGGGCCGAGTTGGGCCATCCCTCTTCTAAATAAATGTAAAGAGGTAATAATTGTTGGGGGGGGTTGAACCCCGGTCCCCCCCCCCGGCTTCCCCCCTCCCCCCTCCGCTTCTGAAGGCAGCCCGCTTTAAGGAAGCTTTTAATGTTTGATGTATTACAGTTTTTTAATATTTTGTTGGAAGCCGCCCGAGTGGCTGGGGAATAAATAATAAATAATAATTATTATTAGTAGTAGTAGTACGTATCATTCCCGGCTGGGATACAAGTAAAAGTTGTTTTATTATTATTATCCCCAGCTAACAAGACCAGTGGTCAGGGATGATGAGAGTTGTAGTCCTAAAACAGCTGGAGGGCCGAGTTGGGCCATCCCTCTTCTAAATAAATGTACCGAGGTAATAATTGTTGGGAGGGGGTTGAGCCCCGGTCCCCCCCCTCCGCTTCCCAGCCAGGATACAAATAAAAGTTTATTATTCTTATTCTTATTATCTTATTATCCAGGATACAAATAAAAATTGTGTTGGTTTATTATTATCATCATCATCATCATCATTATTGTTATCCCTAGCTAACAAGACCAGTGGTCAGGGGTGCTGGGGGTTTGAGCCCAGGTCCTCACCACCGGTTTCCCGCCTCCCCCCTCCGCTTCCCGGCTGGGATACAAATAAAAGTTCTTCATTATTATTATTATTATTATTATTATTATTATTATTATTATTATTGTCATCCCTAGCTAACAAGACCAGTGGTCAGGGATGCTGGGAGTCGTAGTCCCCAAACATGGGGAGGGCCGGGTTGGGCCTTCCCTGTTCTACATAAATGTACAGAGGTCATAATAATCATGGGGGGGGTTGAGCCCCGGTGTCCCCCCCCCCACCGGCTTCCCGCCTCCCCCTCAGCTTTCCCCCCCCGACTCCTTGTTTGCTGCCTCCGCCTGGCGCCCCCCCTCCCCGCCCTGCGAGGTCTCCCTCCCCTCAGGACCCCCCCTTCCCCCCTCGCCCCCCCCCCCACTCACCGGCTCCCTCCTCTCTCCGCCGCGCCGGCCTCCGCCCTGTCAGCAAGGCCCCCGCCCGGGCTGCCCTCTCGCCGCCCCACCCGCGACTCCCGCAACTTCCCACGGCAGGCAGGCGCCGCGCCGGGCAGCTCCCCGCCCAGAAGGCCCCCGTCGGGCCCGCGCAGGCGCAGCCGGGGCCGGAGAAGCCCGAGGGGGCGGGGCCGAGGCGCCTTCCGCCCGGCGAGGGGCGGGGCCTGGCTGCTCCCCGGCCGCGTGGGCAAGAGGAGGAGGAGGAGGAAGAAGACCGAGGGACTCGGTCCTTTGGGATCCTTTGGGAAGGAGGGCGGCAGGCGGGCAGGCAGGCGCGGCTCCGGGAGACGGGCGGATCGGCGGCAGGAGGGATCCAGCGCCAGGGTAAGGGACCAGCCTCGGATCGGGACCAGCTCTCTTGCATAGCTCTCAACGTTTCCCTTTTTTTAAGGGAAATTCCCTTATTACAGTATTCCCTTATTATTATTATTATTCCGAATAGGATTCCTCGTGAGAAAAGGGAAAAGTTGACAGCTATGGCGCCCCCTTCCCCGCCCCGCCCGGGACAAACCCACCAGGATCCCCCTTCTGCCCCAAAGCTGCCGCTTTCTCTCCCCCTCGGGGATCCTGTCATTGTAATTGATCAGTGTAAACTCTTTAGGATTTGCGGGTGTTTAATTTTACTGTTTGCTATTGGATTCCAATGGATTGTTGAATACAGCTTCATTTGATAATAATAATTTAATAATAATAATTTATTATTTAAGCCGCCCAGAGAGGCTGGGGTGGGTGAGGTATAAAGACAGTGGTACCTCGGGTGACAGACGCTCCAGGTTACAGACTCCGCTAACCCAGAAATAGTACCTCGGGTTAAGAACTTTGCTTCAGGATGGGAACAGAAATCGCGTGGCGGCAGCAGGAAGCCGCCCAGAGTGGCTTGGGAAACCCAGCCAGATGGGTGGGGTACAAATAAGGAATTATTATTATTATTAGCTAAAGTGGTGCTTCAGGTTAAGAACAAACAGTTTCAAGTTAAGAACTGACCTCCAGAATGAATTAAGTACTTAAACCGAGGTACCACTGTAAATAAAATGAGGATGATGATGATGATCCTGGGCGGTGGGGGGTCTGCATGGGGGCTTTGGAGAGAGGAGAGAGAAGAGTCCGTCCTGTCCCCCCAGGGCCGCTCTCCACCCTCCTTCCCAGGCCAAACCAGAGATTGGGGCCTCCGCCTCATTCCGGGTTGGCGAATGATTCATAAAGGAGGAACTCATTCATGAAATCCCCCGCACACACACATGCGCGCACAGCTGTCGGAAGGCAGCCCAGAGCTCGAGAGAAACGAAAGTGCCCCCCGTGCAAAAGTTTAAAAGGTGCAAGGAGATAGGATAGTAAAATATTAAGGATGGAATAACAAAGAAAGTGAATAACGCCACAATAACCAAAATAATAGCAGGTACACGGGTGGAGGGAAGTACTGGGCTGTGGGGAAGGGAGGTGAAGGGATTAATTGAAATTGTTAAAGATTGGTATAGGATTTAAGAGATTTAAATTTTTATAAAGATTCTATAAGGAAAGCAGAAAGCAGCAAGAAACATCAAGTAAAGGTATGGAAGAGGAGATCAGTGTAAAGGAAAACATGAGACTTCTGGTTTTGTTACATATGAGTTTATTTTGGAGTTGTCTGTTTATTTTGGAGTTGTTTGTTGTAAAGAATGTATATTGTATGAATAAAATAATAAAGGATTTGGGAAAAAGAAAGTGCCCCCGTGGACAAGGAGGGCACAAGTGACATCACACCGGCATGACATCACGGCGTGACCTCCCACCCTATCCGTGGGGCCTGTCACCCTGCCAAGGGAGCAACTCCACCCTGACTGGGAGCAGAGGGAGGGGAGGAACTGCCCGCCCGCCCCTTGCCAACGCCTCTCCTCCTCCTCCTTTTCTTCCAGGAGCTCCATGCCCAGGCGGAAAGAGGTGCAGGCGCTGCAGAGGCTCTGCCTGGAGAATGTGGCCGGGAACATGAGCTGCCTCTGGCTCAAGGATTACGCAGACAAATACCTGGACGAATACCACTTCCGCTACATCATGGGGCCCTTCAGCGAGCTGGGTGAGTGGGTGCGGAAGGGGGCAGCGCCCAGGAGCCCCCAGCAGGCGGCAGCAGCAGCACCGGTTGAAGTCTGGCCTCCCATATTGGCAGCCGGCCGGCAGTCCTAGGGTTGGAAGCCGCCCAGAGTGGCTGGGGAAACCCAGCCAGGTGGGCGGGCTATAAGTAATAAAGTACAGTCACACCTCGGGTTACAGATGCCGCTTCAGGTTGCGTTTTTTCGGGTTGCGGACTGCCAAAACCCGGAAGTACTGGAGCGGGTTACTTCCGGGTTTTGGCAGTCGTGCATGCACATAAGCGCTAAATCGCACTTTGCGCATGCACAGAAGCCCCGAATCGCAACCCA
>JAXCMG010000015.1:5460584-5589648 GCA_034642415.1 Podarcis siculus
AATCGCAACCCATGCGTGCGCAGACGTGCTGCTAAATCGCACTTTGCGCATGCGCAGAATCCCCGAATCGCAACCCATGCTTGCACAGGCATGCTGCTGCAGGTTGCGAACGCTGTGAGTTGCAAACGTGCATTCCGCATGGATCACGTTCGCAACCCGAGCGTCCACTGTATTGTTGTTGTTGTTGTGAGCCCACAGTGGGGTGAGGGATAAGCGCACTCCAGATCCTTGGCTCTTGGCACCATCGCAGATTAACACCCTGGGTCTCTCCCCCCCCCCCCTTTCCCAGCTGGCTCTGTCGTCCAGGAGCTGCTCCAGCTGATGGGGCAGAGCGGGCACCTGACCCGCCCCATGCTGCACCTGCTCCTGGTGCCGCACCTGACGCAGCTGAGCCTCAGCACCTGCGCAAAGCTGGTCACCAAGGCCATCGCGGACATCATCACCGTGCGCTGCAAGGTAAGGGGGGCGCAGGGGGCGCTGTGCCAGGACGGAGATCCCTCAGGGAGGCACATTTCAAAACTTGACTTCCTTCCCCCTCTTTCTGCGGTTCCTTAAATTTATTTTTAATATCTTCTGCGTATCTAAATTAACTTATTGCTCATTTGTTCATCTACTTTATGTATATATTCTTATCAAACTGCAGGTTTTTACAGTAGCCCTGCCAATCTTCTCATCTGTTTACAATTTATCTGTAAATGCTCAATAAAGCATTTCCATTCTTTTGTAAAAAAAGTTTGTTGATTTCTTATTCTTCTGGTAAGTTTTGCCATTTCTGCATATCCCCTAAGTTCTGTGTCCATTCTTCCTTTGCTGGGACTTCTGCTTCTTTCCATTTTGGGGCGAGTAACGTTCTTGCCGCTGTCGTAGCATACCGGAATAAGTTTCTATATCGTTTTGGTAGTTCTGCCCCTATAATTCCCTTTGCCCTCTGTCCTACTCTCATTCTCGCTCCTTTTCCCGAGGCAGAACCTGTCCTCCCTGGATCTCCGTGGCTGCAGCCGGATCCCCGCCGACTCCCTGGTTGACCTGGCGGAAATCCTGCCCGGCCTCACGAAGCTGAACCTCTCGGGGACGCAGTGCAACACAGCCGTCCTCTCGGCTGTGGGCTCCTCCTGCCAGCGGCTGCGCGAACTGGACATCTCTGCCTGCGCCCGACTTTCTGGGGCCTCACTCCTGTACCTGGCCTATGACCCCATCGCGGGCACCTTCTGCTGCCCAGCATTGCAGGTGCTGGCAGCGTCGGACCTTGAACCCGGCGCCTCCGGCCAGGACCTCCTCTGGCCCCTGGTGTTCCTGCTGCTGGCACTGCCCAGCCTGAAGTCGCTGGCCAGCAGCCTCGTCCCGGATGCTGTGTGCTTGGTCCACCACCAGGACTTTGGCGGGGGCAAGATCCCCCCGGAGTTTCCCTCCCTGGAGGAGCTGGCACAGCGGCACAGGGCACCCTCCTTCACAGGCGAGGGGAGTGCCAAGATCACGTTGCCCCTCCGGGAGATGCTGGAGGTGAGCGAGGACTCCTTGCCGGCCATCTGCGCCGCGTGCCCCCACGTGGCGAGGGCCACGGTGATCCTTGAAGATGGCCCTGGCAGGGGCCAAAGCCCCCTGCTGTCCTGGCACCGCCTTGCCCACCTGACATTGAGCTGCCAGGGGAGCAGGCACCTGGGGGAGCTGCTGCCCCTGGCCGCCGCCCAGGGCAGCCAGCTCCAGACCCTCTCGCTGGGGGGCTTCTCCCTCGAAGACCCTCTCTCCTTCCCCACCCTTCTGAGCCGCTGCCCGAACCTCCGGGAGCTCAGCGCCTCCTTCTGCGCCCCGCAGCTGCCCGGCTGGCACTGGGAACCGCCTGCAAACGGGAATGGAGGCTTGGATGTCAGCCTCGTTCCTCTTGACAAATTCCCTCGACTCCGTGCCTTTCGGCTCATCTTGGCCGCGTCCGACGCTCCTCTGCCTTCTCCGCACTCCGCGGTGCTGAGCGCCACCCTCCTGTCTCTGCTTAGGAATTCCCCGTGCCTGGAAACCCTGGAGCTGATCCATGTGCCTTTCCCCTTGGACGGGCTGTTTCAGAAGGCGCTGGAGACCCCTGGCACCCCCCTGGCACACCTGCACAAGGTCTCCCTGGCCCACAGCCAGGTGTCTGCCCAAACCGCCCACCTGCTGCTCTCTTCGGAGAATCAGCTGGGACACCTGGACTTGCAAGGCTGCCCGGACGTTACCCGGGGGGACTATGACCAGTTGCTCAGGAGGGTCCGCCGTGAACACCTGGACCTGCTCGTCCTGTGGAGGTGAAAGTCTCTGCCCCGTTCAGCCTACAGTGGGGTGCCCCTTGCGCCGAGGCTCAGCGCACAAAGTGAGTGTTAAGTTTGCAGAATACAAGCACCATCTTTGTGCCCAGCAAACACCAGAAGAGCCAGGAAGGGGGGACGATGAGGTCCCTTGCAAGGGGTCAGCTGAGATGAAGTGAGGGCCAGAGTGAGGCCTCGGTGCTTGCAGGAAACAACATTGCACTTGGCAAGAGGCTGTGGAGAGCAGGGCAGCCAAAGATGGCAGAAGACTCATGGAATTCTAGGGTTGGAATTTACCCCCACGTAGGCTTTCCCCCCAAGGGACGCAGGTGGCGCTGTGGGTTAAACCACTGAGCCTCTTGGGCTTGCCGATCAGAAGGTTGGCGGTTCGAATCCCCACGACGGCGTGAGCTCCCGTTGCTCGGCCCCTGCTCCTCCCAATCTAGCAGTTCGAAAGCACATCAAAGTGCAAGTAAATCAATAGGTCCCGCTCCGGCGGGGAAGGTAAACGGCGTTTCCGTGCGCTGCTCTGGTTCACCGGAAGCGGCTTAGTCCTGCTGGCCACATGACCTGGAAGCTGTACGCCGGCTCCCTTGGCCAATAAAGCGAGATGAGCGCCGCAACCCCAGAGTCGTCCGTGACCGGACCTGATGGTCAGGGGTCCCTTTACTTTTACCTTAGGCTTGCCAAAATGTATAAGACTGAATCAGATAAGTGCTGGAAATGCAAAGAGGAAACATTCTTTCATATATGGTGGGCTTGTTCAAGGGTAAAAGAGTATTGGGAAATGATCCGTAATGAATTGAAAAAAATGTTTAATTGTACTTTCCAAAAAAAAAAAACCAGAGTCCTTTCTGTTGGGGACTGACATTCAGACTGACATTCCCAGGGGTCAAAAAAGGCTATTTATGTATGCCACTACTGCAGCCTGTGTTTCGTTAGCCCAAAAATGGAAAACGAGCGAGGTCCCAGCTGAAGAAGAATGGCAGCTTAAGTTGACAGAATATGCACAACTTGCAGACTTAGCATAATCAGAGAACAAGAAGAACATACGAAGATTGGGAAACGTTTATCAAATATATGGGAAATAATGATTGTGTACAGCTGAAAACGCTGGCAGCATTGAGATAAATTCAACAGGGTAAACAAGTTTGACGGATGCAGTAGTGGAATACTGAATGGCATAGTTTTTGTAAAATATGCAGGGATTTAGGATATGTAAAATGAACCATGGAAAGAGAAGAAGTCGTTGATATCTTGAGGATGTAAAATGAGTATTTTAAATTGTGAAACAGAAAATTTAATAAAAAATTTATACGGAAGGGGCCCCCAAGGGGCATCTAGTCTAACCCCCTGCAATGCAGGAATCTTGGCTCAAGGATCCCTGACAGGCGGACATCCAAGCTCTGCTTAAAAGATTCCCATGAGAAAGATTCTGATGCAACATCACGAAAGGAAGAATCCTGCTGCAAAGAATTTTACCTTCTCTGAGCAATTCTGAGCACAGACAGGGAGCCCACGGAAGTTCCGCTTCTGGGGTCAGTCCCAAGTTAATACATAACGGCCGCTGCATGAAAAGATCCTGCCCTGTGTGCCTTCACCCTTTTCCCTTGCCCTTCATGTTCATTTCTGGGGGGGCTCAGCCACCCTGGGCTCCCCGGCTCCTTCCTTTCCACCTGCACTTTCAGGGACGGAGAGGCAGTGCGGTGTAGTGGTTAGAGCGTCAAACTGGGACCCCGGAGACCCGGGTTCCATTCACTACTCTGCCATGAAGCTTGCTGGGTGACCTTGGGGTCCAGTCACCAACCCTCCGCCTGACCTACCTCACCGGGTTTTTGTAAGGATAATACGGGATGGGGAGGAGGGTGCAGGCCGCCCTGAGCTCTGCGGAGGGAAGACCGGATATAAAATGCAATAAATATTTGAAAAAATAACCCTTTGGCCCACCATGTAACAGCTGCAACTTAACGCTGTGCAGTTAGAACGGAGGGGGGAACTTGGAGGGCTTTTAAACGGAAGGAGATTTAATGCAGTTGCTTTGTCAATCCTTCTCCTTTAAATATTGCTGGTGTTTTTGTACTGGTTCCTCAGTTTTTGTACTGGTTTTTGTACTGGTTCCTTTGTTGTTCCTCTTGAATTCTCACTGCGTGGTTTATCCCACGGTGCTTCTTCGATGGGCCCCCATGACCTACAAGTCTCACTCTCTGCTGCATTTTATCTCAATAAACCGTTGAGTTTTGCTTCCGTTGCCGTCTGGAGTCCATGCTCTTTGCACCTGCATTTCGGCTGCACTTTAGGGCGTGCAAATCCAAGCCCAGGTTACCCCCGCTTTATACTGGAGCTGCCTTGGCCGTTGCTGGCTGGACTTTGGAGCCAGGAATCTGATAACAGCAGGCAGCTGCCAATCCAGGGTTCAGGGCCGGTGACGGCGTGTGGTGCCAAAACCCCCAGGAGGGAATGATTCTGTTTCGGAAGAGGCAGTTGCTGTCAAAGGATGTGTGAATGCTCCTTGAGGAACAGGACCACAAACATGCCGGTGTGTTTGCCATTAATCCCCATACCATGCTAATAACAGAATTATAGCAGCGTTGTGTAGTGGTTAGAGCACCAGGATTCGAATACCTGCTCAGCCTTGAAGGGCATCGGGCTGCCAGTCACCAACCCAACCTCACAGGGTGTTGCGTTCTGAGGCCCAAGGAAGGAATGGACCCTGATTAAAATAAGACACGAGACTTTGACCTGCAAGGCTCTCGGAGAAAGTGCATGCACCACACCCCTCGCCAGGCCATTTTCTTCGCAAAAGAATCCTTGACACAGAGCTCGTAAGAACCAATCAGATTTCCTCTGAGCATTCAAACAGACCTCAAGTGGGGACAAAGTTAAACTATAAACACTAGTTAGGCATGCATACTCTGGAGTAAATGAATGAAAAACTACAAAGGAGCGAATACAGCAACCCCGGAGGTCATAAACAAATAATACACATGATAGGGAGGATGGCCAGGAGGACAGTGACCATTGTCACCTTAATGTGAAACCTGTTTCCTGGCCCTAAGATTAACATCCTAAGATTACCTATTAGAAAAGCTACATCAGAGAAACTGCCCATAGTCTTTAGATGACCCAGGACGCCTGTCTGTCTGTCTGTCTGTCTGTCGAAGTGTGTATGTGACTTGTGAAGAGAGAGAGAAATGGGCAGTAGAGGCAAAAGGGCATGAATGTAGAATCTTAATCAGAAATTATCATCAATATATCAAACCCAGTCAACACAATGCTTTCATCGTGGACACGATGGCTTGATGTCTAATTTATAATTCCTCATGGAAATCCCATCTGATCCCTACACAGGGTTGTTGTGCGAGATCAAATGGGGTGGGGGGAACCATGTGAGCCGCTTTGAGCTCCTTGGTGGGAAAAGTGAGATATATGTAATATATAACAAAAACAAACAGCTCATATGATAACTGAGCATTCCTGTTGATAATAATAATAATAATAATAATAATAATAATAATAATAATAATAATATTTATATCCTGCCCTCCCCAGCCAGAGCCGGGCTCAGGGCGGCCAACACCAGTAAAATTACAGTAAAAACGTAATGGGGGGGGGACCCAATTTAAAATACAGGTTAAAATGCAGAGGAACGACCTTTTCAGTTGGAAGTGAGCATCTATATGAAAAATTGTAAATACAGGGGATACATCAATGGCCCCAAATGCCTTGGAAGTCCCCTATGGTGGATGTTTGGGAGGAGGAATGGCAAGTGGGGGCCCTGAAATGCTGATAAGGAGGGAGTTTTTTTTCTTCATTTATGGTGGAAACATAAAGCAAAGTGGTGCTGGCCCAGGGCAACTTTGAGTCCGAAATCCCTTTTGACTCCCTTCTGTGCCTACTGAATTATTATTATTATTATTATTATTATTATTATTATTATTATTATTATTTATTAATTAATACTCCGCCCACCTGGCTGGGTTTCCCCAGCCACTCTGGATGGCTCCCAAAAGAATTAAAAGCACAATAAACATACATAAGACCAGAAGGTCCATCTCAGGCCTGATGCATCCTTTGCAACGGCTGGGACTCTGCACATGAAGTTACAGAAAAGTAACCGGAAGCCTAATGAAATTTATGAGAAAATTATAGAAACAGCCAAGTATTACTTAACTAAGTTACGTCAAAGGAAAAAGAACATTTTAGAGAAGCTGTTGAATCCTGTTAATTCCGTATGTAAAGGGAGAACAAAGAATTTCAGGGCGAGGTGCAGAATGCGTCTATTTACACGATGACTATTTATTTGTCAGGAAAGGCTGACGTGAAAAATGGCGGCTCCTTTGTTAGAGATTTACCGTATGTGATCCCTCCTAAGAAATGCTCAGTCTCTGTTAAAGGTGAGGTCAAGTGCATTGTCATTTGTTTGTACAGTGGTACCTCAGGTTACATACGCTCCAGGTTACAGACGCTTCAGGTTACAGACTCCGCTAACCCAGAAATAGTGCTTCAGGTTAAGAACTTTGCTTCAGGATAAGAACAGAAATCATGGTCTGGCGGTGCTGCGGCAGCAGGAGGCCCCATTAGCTAAAGTGACGCTTCAGGTTAAGAACAGTTTCAGGTTAAGAACGGACCTCCGGAACGAATTAAGTACTTAACCAGAGGAACCACCGTAATATGCTTATAGAATCACAGAATTGCCCCGAGGCAAATAAGAGTCCAAGCCCCAGCATGACATATCTAAAGAATCTGTTTCAAGGGGAAACTTCAAGGGCAGCCACTGTGAAGTTGCCACAGAGATCCGCAAACGGATGATGAAAGCACAGGTTATATTATTATTATTATTATTATTATTATTATTATTATTATTATTATTAATAATAATAATAATTCATTTCTATATTGCTTTATATCTTTAAGGAAAAAACCCACAAAGCAGACAGAAAACAACATCAAATAAAACAGTCCAGAAAAAAACAGAAGAAAGTCAGCTATAAAGTATGCAATCAAAGCAATATAATTGGCAGCAAACTAAATCTTATCTCAAAGATTTGAAAATAAAACATTACAAAGGAGGTCAACGACCGAATGCAGATTAATGCAGCAAAGTTATCTGAAAGATTTCCAAAGAAAACTTTACTAAAGGAAGTCAAATATAAAATGCACAGTTATAAGAAAAAACTGCTGCTTTTCCCTTACAGGGTACCCAAGAGCCCATATAGAGTCCTTAAGTGGGTTCCCTATCGTAGGAGAAAATAGCAGAGGCCAAGCAGAGAATATTGAGAAGCAAAGCAGCTAGTAAGCTTGATCTTTATTAAAGCTGTTGCAACAGGGTCCCCTGCTCACTCCATGCGGGAGGCAGGAGGGACCCAGAATAAGGTTACCAGACATCCCCATTTCCCAGGGACAGTCCCCTGATTTACAAATCAGTCCCCATACAAAATCAATCAATCAATCAAAGTTGAAAAGTGTCCCCGGATTCATTGAAAAAAAATCTGGTAACCTTAACCAATGGTACGCAAACCCTTATATAGACTTTTGAAATTGCCTCCCCTGGAGCTCAAGACGGCCCCCAAAAACATCATCACAGAAGGAGGCGGTCTACAGCAGAAAACCTGTCTGCCAGGATACCTGATAATGGTCACTGATTGCTCTACCTGGGCAGCCTGGCCATTCTTTCGTGATGGTAAATTCTTAGTTCTGACTCCAGGTCACAGGCTCACCCTATTCATACAAAAATACGCCCTTAAGGCAGGATTTGCGAGCAAAGAGACAATTTGCCTCCCTTACTGCAGAGGAATATTTGAAGTCACTGAAAGAGTCAAGATGGCTTCAGGATTGCTCTCCTGTACAACTTCAGACACGTGGTTTATAGACTTATGTATGTGTTTACCTTGTACATTTATGAACATTTATTTTATATATATAAGACCATAGAATTCCTAGAAAAGCATGTTTAAAACAGCACAGTTGGCTAGAGAATATTAAGAGTACGATAAGCATCGACAATATCCGCTGCTGCCAATCCTGCCAATGGTGGCTCATGGCAGGCAGCAGAAGTGAGGCGTTCCCAAAGTAAAGGAAGGATTGAAATCTGATTAATAAGAATACACACAGAGGCTTGAACCAGCAAGACTCTGGGAAGGGTGCGTATAATAGTCTCTCTGCCTCTACCCCTCGGCCCAGGTCGTTTTATTCACAAAAGAACTTTTACAGAGTGTTCGTAAGAACCAATCAGATTTCTTCTAAGCATTTCAACAAACCCCACATGGGGACAAAGTTAAACTACAAACACTAGTTAGGCATGCATACTTTTGGGTAAATGAATGAAAACTACAAAGGAGTGCATTCAGCAACCCCAGAGGTCATAAACAAATAATACACATGATAAGAAGGATGGCCAGGAGGGCAGCGATCATTATCACCTTTATGTGAGACCTGCTTCCTGGCCCTAAGATTAACATCCTAAGATTAACATATCAGAAAAGCTACAGCTAAGAAACTGCCCACAGTCTTTAGATGACCCAGGACGCCTGCCTGTCTAATTGTGTAGGTGACTTGTCAAGCAAGAGAAATGGGCAGTAGAGGAAATGGCCAGAGATGCAGAGGGTTGTGGGATTTGGTCAGAAATTATTGTCAATGAATGAAGCCCAGTCAACGCAATGCATTCATCGCCGACACAATGGCTTGATGCATATTTTATAATTCCTCATAGTAATCCCACCTGACCCCCACACTCTGGATATTTGCACTCCTACACGGAAGTAGAAGATTTGCATCTGCTCTAAGAGGAAGCCAAGATGGTCTCTGCCTCTTCAGCACTCAGGCCATTGTTTGGAGAATAGAAGTTGCTATATTCCTCTGTTCCGCACCCCGTTTCTCCCTTCGACAAAGGGGGGGTGGGGTCATGAACTGCACTGCAATGCTAATAAACACCATTTATTAAACTCTGACTGGTGTCTAGAAATGGACTAGCCGTCCCGCCAAACTGAACGGGGTACCAAAGGCCAGTGTCACCATCGTTTGGGGTTCCTTTTGCAGTCAGCAGAGTCACCCAGAAAGTCTTCCAGACTCTCCTTTCTCAGTTCAGCTCACCCACGTGGAAAGAAACACCTCACACATTCCAGCTCTGCTTCAAGGGTTTATTGAAGAATTACCAGTATTGCAGCCGTTAAAAGGACTAGTCTAAGGAAAAGAAGGTGAAACTCTACAGGGAATCATCCATTCCTCCTCTCTGCTCTTCAGCCGCCTGAAGTAACAGCCAGACCCATTCTTTCCTTCAGAGCCCATCTAGTAAATAAGTCTGTCGCTAAGGAAACCTGGTTGCTAGGGAAAGAAACTGGGAGGAAAGGGGTTGCCAAGGGCAAAACGATGCACGGATCCTTTCAAGTCTCTCTTTAGACCACACTAACCCCAAAGGAATTTCTGGTCTTTGGGAGAGCAGCAGGAGGCGGCTGGTTCTGCAGAGATCCCAAACAGTCTCCGAAACATCGTTGCTGGCAGACGTGAGTCCTGCCCTGGCACCCAGGGAGCAGCGTGAATCCCTGCTTCCTTCTTGCGGGCCGGCCTAGGCCACCTTGCGGCTGGCAGGCTCCCTTCCGCCATCATCCAGGCCCACCAGCTTCTCTGAAGCCTCCCAGAGCTTGCGGCCAACGGCGGGGTCTCGGGCGAGGGGCGAGGGCAGTGCCAGGCTGCAGTTGCTGTCAAAGTACTTCCCAGAGATGCCCTCCACTTCCTCGGACACAGCGCAGTACGTGGTGCTGAAGGAGCCCTGCGTTGGCGACTGGGGAGGAGGCAAAGAAAGAGGGTCAGCCAGCTCCACAACAAAAGAGTCGTAAAGTTGGAAGGGACCCCCAAAGGTCATCCATCCCAACCCCCTGCAATGCAGGAATCACAGCGGAGGAATCTGCTTGAAAGCCTCCAAGGAGGAATGGGGCCCCCATTTCCGAGGGAGTCCTCAGTCAGAATCTCCTCTCCTGCCATTTGGAGCCATGGTTTGGGTCCTGCCCTCTGGAGTCGCAAAAAAAACAGGTTTTATCCATCTTCCTTGGGGAAGCCCTTATTTGGAGAGGACTCTGCACCTTCTCCAGGCTAAACACCCCCAGCTTCTGTTTTGTATGCTAACGGCAGGGAGACAGGACGCCCTGGGTTAGATGTCCTGCAGCAGCCGTTCTCCACCTGTGGGTCCCCAGATGTTGTTGGACTACAACTCCCATCATCCCTGAGCTCTGGCCTTGCTAGCTAGGGGTGATGGGAGTTGTAGTCCAACAACATCTGGGGACCCACAGGTGGAGAAAGGCTGTCCTGCAACAAGAATGGCAGGTGAGAGGCCAGAGAGGGGCATCCTTGCCACTCAGGGATCCACCTGCAGGCAGGTTGCCCTCCCTCCCTCATCTCACCCCAGGGCAACAACATGAAGGGAGGGGCAGAACGGATAACGGATAGGAATAAAGTGTCTCTGTTGGAAGACGGGATGCAACTCAGCTTGCAGAAAAGGGGTAGTTCAAGCTCTGGTTTTCCCAGTTGTGATGTATGGAAGTGAGAGCTGGACCATCAAGAAGGCTTATCGCCGAAGAATGGATGCTTTTGAATTCTGGTGCTGGAGGAGCAGGGGTAGGCAACCTACGGCCCATGCGCCACAAGCAGCCCATGGGGATTGTTTAACCGGCCCACAAGCTGCCCCCAAACTGAGCCACCCACTCGGCGAGTCCCTGCGTGCTGCACTAAACTAGCACAGCACAGCACAGGGACTCACTTCCATGGTGCCGAAAATTGCGTCTGCACATGCTCAGACACCAGAAATTGCAGCACCAGGCTATCACGCATGCACGCGATCCAGCCCATGGAGGGATCTCCGCTAGAGTGAACTGGCCCAGGTGAGGTAAACCTTGCCAACCCCTGCTCTTGAGAGTCCCATGGACTGCAAGAAGATCAAACCTCTCCATTCTGAAGGAAATCCGCCCTGAGTGCTCATTGGAAGGACAGATCCTGAAGCTGAGGCTCCAAGACTTTGGCCCCCTCATGAGAAGAGAAGACTCCCTGGAAAAGACCCTGATGTTGGGAAAGATGGAGGGCACAAGGAGAAGGGACGACAGAGGACGAGATGGTGGGACAGTGTTCTCGAAGCTACCAGCATGAGTTTGACCAAACTGCGGGAGGCAGTGGAAGACAGGAGGGCCTGGCATGCTCTGGTCCAGGGGGTCACGAAGAGGCGGACATGACTAAATGACTCAACAACAGAAGGCAGATGGAGGGGGGCCCAAGAGCTAGGACTAGAACCTGTGAGAGACCTGAGTTCAAATCCCACCCTCACTTGACACTGCCTGACCTTGGGAACTGGCGGAGTCTCTGCCCTCGCTGACTTTTGCACTTCTGGTTTCCTCAGCTTTATTTATTGTATTTACTTTTGCTCTTTGATCCCACCTTTTTCTCCGAGGAGCCGAAGGTGGTGCGCACGGTTCTTCTCCCCCCCTCCCCATTCAATCCCCGCAACGACCCTGTGGGGTAGGCCAGACCCTAAGGCTCTGAGAGGCAGCCACTGGCTGCCCCCGAGGACCGGCCTCCGCCCTGCCTCACCTTGAGGAAGAGGATGCCCACGAGATGGAAGAGGAGGCGAGCCCACCAGCTGAAGTTCTGCAGGATCTCTGTGTGGACGATTCCTGGGCTCAGAGCATTGACGGTCACTCCTGCAAGGGAAGCGGGGCCTCAGTCACCGAGTGCCAGGGCAGGGGGCACACAGCGCCCAGCTCCGCCACCCCTGGCTGGCAGCAGGGCAGATCTCTGACTGGATCATTACAGAGTGAGAGATCTTGAGCAGGGGGCAACTCGGCTGGGTTCGTGTGCAGCACAAGAAAAGTCCATCATTAGAGCATTTTGCGGCCCCACCTTCCCACAATACATGGCCCAAGGATGCAGGTGTGATCCACCTTAGAACACGAGAAGAGCCTGCTGGATCCGGACAAAGGGGGGGGGCATCTACACCAGCCTCCCGTTCTCTCAGTGACCATCCAGTTGCCCCAAAGAGAAGTAATCATATTCAAAGCACAATTCAAAGTTTTGGTGCTGACCTTGAAAGCCTTAAATAGCCTCAGCCCAGTATACCTGAAGGAGCGTCTCCTCCCCCATCGTTCTGCCCGGACACTGAGATCCAGCTCCAAGGGCCTTCTGGTGGTTCCCTCCCTGTGAGAAGTGAGGTTACAGGGAACCAGGCAGAAGGCCTTATCGGTGGTGGCACCTACCTTGTGGAATGCCCTCCCATCAGATGTCAGGGAAATAAGCAACTATCTTACTTTTAAAAGACATCTGAAGGCAGCCCTGTTTAGGGAAGCTTCTAATGTTTAATAGGTTATTGTATTTTAGTGTTTTGTTGGAAGCCTCCCAGAGTGGCTGGGGAAACCCAGCCAGATGGGTGGGGTATAAATAATAAATTATTATGATTATTATCATTATCATAATATAATTTATTATTATACCCCACCCATCCGGCTGGGTTTCCCCAGCCACTCTGGGCAGCTCCCAACAGATTAAAAACAGAATAAAACATCAGATATTAAAAGCTTCCCTAGGCAGGGCTGCCTTCAGGTGTCTTCTAAAAGTCAGATAGTTGTTTATCTCCTTGATATCTGATGGGAGGGCGTTCCACAGGGCGGGTGCCACCACTGAGAAGGCCCTGGGCCTGGTTCCCTGTCACCTCACTTCTCGCAATGAGGGAACCGCCAGAAGGCCCTCGGCGCTGGACCTCAGTGTCTGGGTAGAATGATGGGGGTGGAGATGCTCCTTCAGGTCTACTGGGCCTTTGAGGCCGTTTAGGGCTTTCAAGGTCAGCACCAACACTTTGAATTGTGCTTGGGAGTCCACAACTCCCCACCCTCACGTCCTTTTCCAGCAACTGGGGTTCAGAGGCATTGCGGCTTCCAAGCGTGGAGGCTGAATAGAGCCCCCCTGGCTAGTGACCCCCGAGAGCCCCCTCCTCCTCCAAGAATTTGTCCAGTCCTCTTTTGAAACCACCCAGGTTGGTGGCGATCCCTGCCCCTTGTGACAGGGAGTTCCAGAGTCTAACTCTGTGCTGCATGAAGGACTTTCATCTGTTCTGGATCTTCCAGCATTCAGCTTCATTGGACGGCCATGAGTTTCTAGTGTGAAGGGAGAGGGAGGAAAAACCTTTCTCTGTCTTCCCAGCCCGTTGGCAGCAGGTGGTGGTGAGGAGACTCCTATCCCGCTCACACCCAGAAAGGGCATCGTGGTCCGGGGGCAAAGGGGCACGTCTGCAACAAAATCCGGGCTTCCATGTCTAGGTGGGCCCCCCGAGAGCAGCTCCACACACAACCAGCAGCGTCTCCAGGCTCTGAGTCACTGGGAGCTTTCCTGAGTGCTGCCCCAAACTTTTAATGCTAGCTTCCTCGCCGTAGTTTTTGCTTTTGTAAAAAAAAAAAATGTGACGAGGTGATATTTCTCAAGAGCACACCAGAAATAAAAATTGAATTAAAAGTGTTTTCCCAAACATATCCCACAATGCAAAAGTAATGTTGATGGGATGCTGGAGCTGGGGGGGGTGGTGGTCTGCCACCGTTTCGTCGCTGGCAGGCGGGGGCCTCTGAGCTCCCTGGAATTGGCCCGTGTCCTGGGGGGGGGGGGACTTCATGGCCAACCGATCCCAGCAGAAAGCGCAGCTCAAAGTCAGCACCGACCAGGGGGGAAATGGGTCATAGTTGCGCCGTGTGATTGACACCTGGATGGGACCACCTACCTGTCTGGGTGGTCTGCCAAGGTCAGGCCAGATGCCGTTGCCCACCTCTGAATTAATTGTGGGGCAGGAAGGGGGGGCCTTGAAGTCTTTAAAGCTATCAATGGCTCTACCTCCTCGGTTGGAGACAGCAATGCCCTGCGTCCCAGTTGCTGGAAACAGCAGGAGGGGAGAGTGTTGTGTTCGAATCCTGCTTGCGGGTTTCCCATCCTGGGCATCTGCTTGGCCACTGTGAGAGCAGGAGGCTGGACTGGATGGGCACTGGGCCTGATCCAGCAGACAGACTCTTCTGTCTCTCCTTCCTTGGATGCTTCCAAGCAAGGGTTGGGGGGGGCCATCTCAGAGATGCATTGCAGGGGGTTGGACAAGATCAGGCACCCCCCACCTTCAGCCCTCCAGATGATCTGGACTACAATTCCCATCATGCCTGACCACTGGTCCTGTTAGCTAGGGATCATGGGAGTTGTAGGCCAAAAGTGATAGTTTCTGTTCTTATCACTGTGCAGCTGCGCGGAGTCACAGGACACTGTTTACGTTCCAGAGCCAGTCCAGACTCTTGGAGTCTCACGGGAAAGGGAGACGGGATGTGACGTTAATGTGGTTCCCTGATTCCTTTGTTCCTTTGTTCAGTTGCTCTCTGCTTTCATAGAGAGAGGAGGTCTTTTCTGTTCTGCTTAGTTTAGAAATAAAACTCTTTACAATGTAGCCATAAATCTCATCACTTCTGCATGCTGTTTTAATGCTCTGCTGGGAGGACGTGCATTGGAGCCTCATCAAAGGCTTGAGGTCGTCATTTAATCGTCGGGAGGCGACTCTGAAGGCTCGGGAAGAAAATGTGCTTTATCAGCTTGGCCGAGCGGAGATCCCGACATTTTTGGTTATGGGCCCAGATGACGAACGGCAGAAGAACAGAACGCAGCTTATCTTCTCTGCGTGTCAAGAAGGTATCTGGAGGGCCAAAGGTGGGGGATGCCTGGACTCTACCATTCTAGGATTCCCACCCACAGGGCAGCCCCTCAAAGGTAAAGGTAAAGGACCCCTGGATGGTTAAGTCCAGTCAAAGGCGACTATGTGGTGCGGCCCTCATCTCTCAGGCCAAGGGAGCTGGCGTTTGTCCACAAACAGCTTTCCGGGTCATGTGGCCAGCAGGACTAAATGGCTTCTGGCACAACAGAACACTGTGATGGAAACCAAAGCGCATGGAAATGCCCTTTACCTTCCCGCCGGAGTGGTACCTATTTATCTACTTGCACTGGTGTGCTTTTGAACTGCTAGGTTGGCAGGAGCTGGGACCGAGTAACGGGAGCTCACCCCGTCACGGGGATTTGAACCGCCGACCTTCTGATCGGCAAGCCCAAGAGGCTTAGAGGTTTGGACCACAGCGCTACCCGCGACCCCTAACCGCGAGAGGGAAGGGCAGTGGGCTGACCCGTCCCCTGCAGCCTCCGGGCCAGCTCCACCGTGAAGAGGACGTTCATGAGCTTGGTGCTATTGTAGGCCTTGTCGAAGTTCTTCGGCTGCTCCTTTCCGCTCAGGAACTGGACGTTCACTTCCCCCACCTGATGTCTGAAGGAGGAGACGTTGACGATGCGTGAAGGGGCCGAGGCCTTCATGGCGTCTGTGGGGTTTGGGGGACACAAAAAGGGGGCACAAAGAATGACAGGCTGGTAGGTAGAGAAGAATGGCAGATCAAGGTGATGGATTATACCAAATGGCTAAAATGACCGGAAGAATCAGAAATCAGGAAGACCACAAATTTTAATAAGGAACTGGGAACCTTGATAATTTATCTTAAAAACCACTGTAAACAGTTAAAATCTTTGTTAGGATTGGAATAACACTTGTAGTTTAATGGTGAATTTTGGACACAATGGAGAGGTAAAATCATAAAAGATGCAGCAGGAAATGATTAATAACAGGACCCACAAAGGAGGGAAATGCAAGAGATTATTGGTAATATTGTTTCTATGTTGTATGTTGCATATGGGACTGCAAAAGTTAACCCGAAAAACCAAATAAATAATTAAAAATTTTTTTAAAAAAGGGTGATGGGCTGGAGCAAAGACCCTCCTCTACCTACCAGTGAATCGGGAGGGATCGGGGCCGGGCTCAGCCCCTGCCCCGCAACACCCACTTCTCTCACGGCCCCCCAGCAGCTGCTCCCCCAAGTGGCACTCGCTCCCTTTGCGGGGAAGGGTCCCCATAGCTCGGCGGTCGACACCCAAACTTTTTGGTCCCCCCACTTGATTCCATAAACTGATCCCCAGCAACCCCTTCTCCACCTACAAAAAAAGGTTATTCTTAACATTATTTTTTAATCTGTTTTAGTGTTTTAATTGTTTGCTGATGTAATTTCGCCTCGATTTTCTTGTTTCCTCCTTTCCTAATCTGCTGTTTTTCTTCTTTTTACAATCAAGTGGAGAATATTCTTATTAAAAAAATAAATAGCTTGGAAGAGCACTTGGTAACGCAATAAAATTCAAAACACGAACCAATTAATTCCACGCTTATTCAAAATCCAATGAAATCTCTCTGTTTAATTAATTTAACAAAACGGAGGCACTTGATCCAGCAATGCCAGTTTTTTCAAAGCCTGGTACCCCTTTGCACCTTGGGCGACCCCCTAGGGAGAACCCCACCCCTCCAGGGGACGATATCCCCACCCCACTTTGGGAACCACTGCTCTCGATGCCTCCTGAATCCCCACAGATAACCCTGGGGGTCAAGCTATGGGGCTGAGAGGGGGAAGAGATGCATGGCCTTACCTAGAAGCAAGTTGGTGAGCAGAAAGTGGCCCAGGTAGTTGGTGGCAAATATCAGGCTCAGTCCCTCGGGGGTGACCGTGAATGGCAAACCTGGAGGGAGAGAGAAGATGGGAGCAGACTGACAGAGAGACAGCCCACCTGCCCAGGTGGCAAGCGGGGCTGGGGCTGACACCCTCCAGCCCAAGGTGTTCCTTCCGCTCCCTGAAATGGGCACAAGTGAGGTCCTTGCCAAAAGTCTCCCCTGGGGCAGACACCAGGAAAGGCACCAGTGGAGAGAGAGGCAGTGTGGTGCAATGGTTAGAGCTGGACTAGGACGGGGAGGCTGGAGTTTGAATCGCCACCATTTGACCGTGAAGCTCCCTGGGTGATCTTGGGGGCCAGACACCACCTCTCAGGGTTGCTGTTGTGGGGATGACATGAGGAGGGGGAGAAGCAGGGCCGGATTTAGGTTTGATAAATCCCTAAGTTACTGAAGGTAATGGGGCTCTTTATATGTCCAGCTGTCCTTTGTCAACAGCAAATTGTCACTGTTTTTTTGTGTGCTGAATATATGCTATATGGCAGGGGTCAGCAACCTTTTTCAGCAGGGGGCCGGTCCACCATCCCTCAGACCATGTGGGGGGCCAGACTATATTTTGGAAAGGAAAAAAATGAACAAATTCCTATGCTCCACAAATAACCCAGAGATGCATTTTAAATAGAAGGACACATTCTACTCATGTAAAAACACACTGATTCCCAGACCGTCTGCGGGCTGGATTGAAAAGGCGATTGGGCCAGATCCAGCCCACGGGCCTTAGGTTGCCTACCCATGATATATGGTAATTTATGGACCTAATAGGTCCATACACAACACAACACAAAACAAAACACTGGTGTTGTCTGTAGGTTTTATTTTATTTGTTTTTTATCTTATATTTTGGAAATGTACATCCAGGTGTTTTTCCCTTTAATTTTTTGGGGGGGCCCAAGGGAGTGGAGCCCTAAGCTAGAGCTTGTTTAGCTTATGCGTAAATCCGGCACTGGAGAACGAGGGACGCTGCCTGGAGCTCCTCGGAGAAGGAGGTGAGACAGGAAAGGAAACAGCAACACCAGGAGAGTCTTGCTGCTGCTGGATCAGGCCCGGCAGGGTCCCGGGAGCCCAGCTGACCTCTTCGCAGTGGCTTTGACAGGGGTCACCGCATGAGTCTTTTGGGCAGCACCTGAAAGAGCAGAGAGTGGATCTCCGCAGAAGGCAGCTTTGGTGCTCCAGACAATCCACCCTCTTGTCTATCAGGCCCAGCAAGACGCTTCGCTGTTGTTTTGTGCCCTGTGCAAGGGATGCTCCGCGCAGGCTGGCAGGTGAGGTGCGCAGGGGACGGCTGTCCTCCCGCGCTTGTACCAGAGGGCTGCTTGTCCACACTTGCCTTGGTGGACCAGCCCTAAGAAGGACTGGAAGGAGATCCCAACAGGAGACTCCCTCAATCTCAGAGTGGCAAATTAAAATTTGCGAATATATTGAACTAGCCAAGATGACAGCGTCAATTAGAGTGCAATCAAAACAAAAATTGAGAAAGGAATGGAAATGGGTTGAAGAATATATTGCACAAAATTACTTCAAGGGAAATTTCTGGATAAGTACTGATTGAGTTCATTAAGCAATGATTTTAAGATAGAGGATTCATCAATGTGATGAAGAATTATGAACACAATGTTAAAGTTTTAAGGTAGCCAGAAGGATATCATGCATGTGGGTGAAGGAAGTTACATGGGCATTTGGGTAAATGGTGAGTTGGGTATAGGGCTAGATGTGGGGAATCCGTATATATAATAATATAACATATGTACTGTATAGTGCTGAAATTGTACGGTAACTAACATGTAATATATATATAATAGGAGATCCCAAGAGGTGCCTTTGCTTAGGGGCTGGGGCGCCCTGCTGCGCGGTGGGTGCCTCCCGGGTTTCCAGAATCGGGGCCAGTCACACTTTGGTGCAGGCAGCACGGTCCTAGAGGCTCTGTGGCTTCCTAGCGGCCCCCTGGAGAGGGTCTGCAGGCGAGCAGGGGTCCGATCCAGCGCCTGGTGGCTCCTTCCGCCGCCCGCCCGCCCGCCCAGCCCCGCCGCTTACCCGTGGTCCCGGCGTTGTTGACCAGGATGTGCAGCTGCCCCTCTTCCTCCAGGAACCGCCGGGCGAAGTTCCTCACCGAGGCCATGGAGCTGGTGTCCAGGATGCGCAGGTGGACGTCGGGGTTCCCCGTGGCCCTGCGGATCTCCTCCACGGCTGCCGCCCCTCTCTCTCGGCTGCGGCAGGCCAGGATGGTCCGGGCATTCCTGCGCGCCAGCTCCAGAGCCACGCACTTGCCAATCCCTGCAGAGGAGCCCGGGGGGGGGGGGGGGGGAGTCAAGGACCAGGCCCCGCTGCGGGGGTTTTGGTGGGGGTCGCGGCCGTGGTGGCTCCCCGCCCCCCTGGCCCTGACCTGCTTCCCTGACCCAGCTGGCAGCAGCAGGAGCAACCAGACTCGCCCTTCTGCCCAGATCCTGCTCACCTGCCCCAGGGGAGTGGGGGTTCCCTGGGAAAGACCCCAGGGGTCGGCGGGTCTGGCGGTCAGCCAGAAGGTCTTTGGTTTGAGCCCATCCAGGGACAGCTGTGGGCAGGATTCTGGCACTGCGGGGGCTGGACTAGACAGAGGACCCTCGGAGTCCCTTTTAACTCCGCAGTGCTATGAAGTCCGAAGGCATCGGCCACAGGCCAGCTCATGCCACCCCCCCCCCCAGACCCATTATTTCAGCGGGGCAGGAGGAAGGAGGGCCCACGCAGCAACCCACGCAGGGCTAAATCACAAGAGGCTGCTGGATCCGGCCAAAGGGAACCCACCCAGTGCTGCGTCCAGGTCTCGCCCTGGCCAACCAGGTGCCTATTATGGGAAACCTGTAAATAGGATTGGAGCAGCAGAGCCCCCTCCCCTCCTGGGGTCTCCAACAACCAATACGGTACTCAGAAGCTCTGCTCCCTTCAGCCCTCGATAGCCTTCTCTTCCTCCTCCAGGCATTTTATTCTATTTTATTATTATTTTTTACATAACCATTTATTTATTTAAACTTATTCATTTACTTAATTTTGTTTGTTTTAAATAATTTTAATTTGGTTTTACTTGCATTACAAGTATAAAATTATAACAATACGAACATCCATCTTTACAGATTCCTCTGGACTTGCCACCTTCCCCTCCTCCTTGGGGGTCCGCCAGGCATTTTAAAGCCTTCCAGGCAGGCAGGCTGCCTCCTGCTGCGGGAGCGAGTTACGTACATAGTTTAACCAGGCGCCGCATCGTTGGATCTGTCCTGCTGCAACATCCTCTCTCTTTTTCGCGCACACACAATTGCACAATGCAAGAACCTCAGCTAGATCATACCTGACAGGTGTCCCTCCAGCCTCTGCTTCAGTTAATCCTGAAGTCCCACTTGCGTGGTGTTATAATAATACTGTATTAGGGTGCGCGTACTTTAAGTGCCAAGGAAAATGCATGCCCATGCAGACATATCCTACAAGTTCAGAACCGCTAAGAAACATCCGAAACCCGCAACCACTGTGTGTCGAGATTTCCACATGGCGGGCGCTTGGGCTATATGAAACTCGGGGGTCCCTTCCAATTCTATGATTAATGACCCTCCAGAATCTTGTGCTGAGATTCCTGTCTTGCAGGAGGTTGGAATAAATGATTCTTGGCAGTTCCTTCCAATTCTGCAATTCTACTATTCTAGGATTCTGTTTTCCGAAGCGTTCGATGGGACCTTAATCCCTTTGCGCAGCCGTGATAAGCAGGTAAAATCTACCGAGTTGGGGGTCTGGGTCTGGGGAGGGGTCAAGGCTTAAGCCCACTGGCCCCTCAGGCCCAGCACGTATTGCGGACTCACCACTGTTGGCTCCAGTGACCACGGCGGTTTTGCCACGCAGGTCCACGGGACAAGCCGCAGGTCTCCACGCTGCCCTCCTTGCCCAGAGCACCACGGACAGGACCAGGGTGCAAGGCGTCCAGAGAGGGTGCCAACAGAGGGCGAGGAGCTCCATGGGGGCCCCGCGCGTCTCCCAGAGACAGAGCAAGTTCTGCCGCCCGGCAGCCGTTCCCTGCAGCTACTCTTCCCCGGGGCGCTCCGGGCAGAGGCTCCGCTCCGTCGCCTGCAAAGAAAAGGAGTTGCCAAGGGGTGCCAACTCTGCTATTCCGGGCCAGAGTTCTGGTTTAATAAATAGCCAGCTTTTCCACTGGGCAGGGAGCCAGCAGCGGGTGGGTGCGGGTGTTGGGTTACCTTGGGAAATCCAGCCAGATAGGTGGGGTATAAATAATAAATATTATTATTATTATTATTATTAGGTGTTACCTTAGGACAGAAAAGGGAACGGAGAGCTTCCCCCGTCAGCGAAAATTCCCCTTTCCCCACAAAGCTCGGTATTAATATCCTTGGCCACATTGCGGCAACAAGAAGTGTTTTCGGCATTGCTCTAGTTTCGAAATTTTTATTGAAATAATATAGTCTTTTATTGCGGGTACTCCTTGCGCCTCTGGGGGGTTCAGTTATAGGTTTTTCTATCTTATCTACCTTTTATATTCGCGTGGTGTCCTTCATCAAAAGATCGCAGGGCAGTGCGCAATATCGAAACAAAAAATGAGAGCGCAACAGGCGTAACGAAACGAGCACAATGCAATCACCCTCCGCCCGCAAACACGTTTTGAAAGACACGGATCTTGCAAACCATCTGCACCACGTGCCACTTGCCCCCTATTTTCTCTCGACGCCGCCTCCGCCTCCCTGTCTGTGTTGCTCTTTAGTCATTTAGTCGTGTCCGCCTCTTCGTGACCCCCTGGACCAGAGCACGCCAGGCCCTCCTGTCTTCCGCTGCCTCCCGCAGTTTGGTCAAACTCAGGCTGGTAGCTTTGAGAACACCGTCCTGCCATCTCGTCCTCCGTCGTCCCCTTCTCCTTGTGCCCTCCATCTTTCCCAACATCAGGGTCTTTTCCAGGGAGTCTTCTCTTCTCATGAGGGGGCCAAAGTCTTGGAGCCTCAGCTTCAGGATCTGTCCTTCCAGTGAGCACTCAGGGCTGATTTCCTTCAGAATGGAGAGGTTGGATCTTCTTGCAGTCCATGGGACTCTCCAGAGTCTCCTCCAGCACCAGAATTCAAAAGCATCCATTCTTCGGCCATCAGCCTTCTTTATGGTCCAGCTCTCACTTCCATACATCACTACTGGGAAAACCATATCTGGACAGCTCGATTTATTAACACAGGAGCAAATGAAGAGCCAGGCTGCCGGATCAGGCCAATGTTGGAAGGGACCACGAGGGTCATCTATAGAGGCCAACCCCCTGCAAGGCAGGAATCTTTTGCTCAGCTTGGAGCTTGAACCCAAGAACTCTGAGATGGAGTCTCCTGCTCTTTCAGCCTCTGCCTCAGATGGTCTGGCCACTTCTGGGCGTCCCACGAGCAATCCTGGCTTGTTGCTGGGTGCCGCCTCTGCCTCCAGGGGGCAAAACACACCCGCACCCTGGCAAGTCCTCCCCTCGGAGAGAAGGCTTCGCTGGGCATCGGAAACCAATGCCCAATTTTCACCCGTTTTTGAGCCCTGGTTGTTAATGCTCAGGAAGTCTTTATTTTCGCATAGAGGTGGGGCGGGCCAGATCAGCGCCCCCCAGCCCATGCAGGTGTAGCATTCTGAGAAACAGCCTTTTGAGAGAAGGCAGGGGACTTCAGCGTCACTCGACTTGAGAGAGACACCCACACCCCCCTTAACAAACTATCTCCATCCCGATACTTGGAATTGGTACCACCTCACTGCCCACCCCCAGCTCTAGAAAATAAAGTAACTTCTAGGAAATAGGACAAATGAGATCCTGCATATGGACCACACTGGGAGTTTGTTAAGGGTGCTGGGAATTGCAGCTCAGTGACAGGTAAATTACAGTTCTTTAAAGCTTTCACTTGTGTGGTGCATTGGCAGGCTGCAAGGAATTTGCATAGGATGAAACTTAAACCTGAGAAACCAATAAAGAATGGTTTCATTCTTACACAGTATGTAATGGGAAAGCAAAACAATAAAGGACAAGATGTCCTTCCAGCCCATCTAGTAAAATGCAAGTGGGAGTAGTGAAATTCCTATTTACAAATCCAAGGCAGAAGAGTTGTGTTGCCTTCAGATGGGCAAAGGGGAGCACAGAGCAGGAGGAGGACTCTCTCAATAAGAGCCTCCCCCCCCCCACAAGGAACTAACCCTGGCTCACCCTGCACCTTTTATCCATGTGGAATTGGACGGGGGCTGCTGCACCTTCCCCATTCTTTATGAATCATATGGGTTGACCCACATAAGACAGAAACCTTTATCTCTCTGGGAATTGCAAGGGAGTCGCTGAACTCCTTGCTTCATCAGCCTGGTAAGACCTTAGTCCTGGCTTGCCAAATCATGGCATATTTCCCCTTTGCTCCTGCCTCCATGCCTCCTTCCCTGCTGCACATTATCAGGGCCTCAGCAGACAGAAGAAACGGAGAGCAGGCAGGCACCTTCCCTGTCCTTTTAAGCCGCCTGCGAAAAACGTGTTTCTTTTTAGACAACCTGACCCAGATATCTAGAATGCTGGTTTATTTTTTTATATACCGCATTTTTCGCTCCATAAGATGCACTTTTCCCTCCTAAAAAGTAAGGGGAAATGTGTGTGCGTCTTATGGAGCGAATGCAGGGGGGAGGCAAGCAGGAAAAGCCCCCAAGAGCAGCACACAAGCTCCATGCGGCTCTTGGGGGCTTTTCCCCAGTAGGGAGAAGGGACTGACGCGGCCAGCCAGTCCTTTCTCCCTCCTCGTAGAAAAGCCCACAGGAGATGCGCGATCCTTAAAAGGTGTGCGGCTCCTGTGGGCTTTTGCGGGAGGCGGAGGTATTGCCATAGCTGCGTGCAGCCCCTCCAACCGGGAGAGGCTGCGCGCGGCTATGGCTTGTTTAGCTGCGCGCAGCCTCTCCCGGCTGGAGAGGTTGCATGCGGCTAAAGAGGAAGCCAAGACAGCGAGCGGGATCCATCCCACTCGCCATCTTGGCTTCTTTAACCATGCGCCGCCCCTCCAGCCGTGAGAGGCTGCGCGCGGCTACGGCAGAAGCCAAGACAGCGAGCAGGATCCAGATAATTTTTTCTTGATTTCCCCCTCTAAAAACTAGGTGCGCCTTATGGTCCAGTGCGCCTTATGGAGCGAAAAATATGGTATATAAAAATATCACTGGTTTTCAATTTTTTTGCCATTAATTTTATTGCGGTTTTTTGGTATATAATTTTTGTTAATTTTTTTACAATTTAGAATACTCATTTAACATGCTTAAAATGTTGAAGACTTCCTTTCTTCTCTTTCTATGGTTCATTTTACATACTATAAATCCCTGCATATTTTACAAAAACTATACCAATCGGTTTTCCATTATTACATCCATCAAAACTTATTTACCCTGTTGAATTTATCTTAATGCCGTCAGTGTTGTCAGCTGTATACATTTATTTCCCATATATTCAATAAACGCTTTCCACTCTTCCTTAAACATATGTTCTTCTAGTTCTCTTATTCTATATGTTAAGTCTGCGAGTTGTGCATCCTCTGTCAACGTCAGCTGCCATTCTTCGTTGGTTGGGAGTCGGACCTCAATTGTTTTCCATTTTGTAGCTAATGAAACACGGGCCACAGTTGTTGTGTACATAAATCATCTTTTTTGACACCTGGGAATTTCAGTCTGAATTATCCCCAACAGAAAGGACTCTGTTTTGGGCGGGAAAGTACTTTTAGACATTTTTTTCAATTCATTACGGATAATTTCCCCAAACTCTTTTACCCTTTTACAAGTCCACCACATAGGAAAGAATGTTCCATTACCTCTTTACACTTCCAGCACTTATCTGATTCAGTATTAAGCAACTTAGCAAGCCTACTCGGAGTTAAATGCCATCTGTAAATCATTTTCAGGTAGTTCTCCTTCAAAGAATAACATGCTGTAACTTTCAAGTCACTTTTCCAGTTTTCCCCAGAGGTTAAAACCTATATGGTGTCCTCCATCTATTGTCCAGTGTGTCATTGAGGCTTTAACAAACTCAACTTTTGTTTCCCAGGCTAATAACAAATTATACATCTTGGACAAAGGTTTCTCTTTGTTTTGTAGAAGTTATTTTTCAAATTGTGAGCTTTGGACTGAAAAAACATTTTTTTCCCCTATCTAATTTAAACGTTACATGTAACTGATGGTATTGTAATCAATCTGTAACATTGCTCCTTACGTTCTCCATTGATTTCAGTTTGGTCCCCCCCCCCCCCTGTAAAATATATCAATTCCCTGTAAGTTGCCCACTGTATATCCATATTAACTCTCTTAAAAGTAATAGCCTCAATAGGAGATAGCCATAAAGGTGTTTTCCTTTCCAGATGATTTTTACATTTTCCCCAAACTCTATACAGATTCTTCCTAAGAATATGGTTCATAAAACTTTTATAAATTTTCACTTTCCCATACCAAAGCCATGCATGCCAGCCAAATTTTAGGTCATGACCTTCTAAGTCCAGGATGTCTGCATTATCCAATGTACGGTAATCCATTCTTTTAACCAACACAAACAGGCTGCCTCATAATACATTTGCAGGTCTGGTAAGGCAAAGCCTCCTCTTTCCTTTATATCTATCATAATTTTATATTTAATTCTTGGCTTTCCCCCCGCCAGATAAATTTAGAAATATCCGTCTTCCATTCTTTGAAGCAGCCTGAATACTGAAACTGGAATTGTTTGGAATAAAAACAGCATCCTGGGCAATAGATTCATTTTAATAGCTGAGATTCTACCAAGAAGGATGGGGTCTACTGGATCTTTCCCATTAGAGACCTTTATCTCTCTGGGAATTTCAAGGGAGTCGCTGGGCTCCTTGCTTCATCAGCCTGGTAAGACCTTAGTCCTGGCTTGCCAAATCATGGCATATTTCCCCTTTGCTCCTGCCTCCATGCCTCCTTCCCTTCTGCACATATCAGGGCCTCAGGAGACAGAAGAAACAGAGAGCAGGCAGACACCTTCTCTGTCCTTTTAAGCCGCCTGCAAAAAACATTTTCCTTTTTAGACAACCTGACCCAGATATCTAGAATGCTGGTTTCTTTTCTTTTTAAAAATTATTGCTGGTTTTCATTTTTTGCATGTTTTAAGCAGCCATTTTTTTTACCATTAATTTTATTATTTTTGTAAACCACTCAGTTTTCTTTTCCTTTTTACAATCAAATGGTGTATAAATTTTATGAAACAAATCAATCAATAAGAATCCCAATCGGCTGACGCAGAAATGACACGAAGATGGTTCCAACTGATCCACCCTGACTGCCCTGCCTTGCTTCAAATTCACCACCGTGGAAGAAAACCAATCCTTCTCGCTATGATTACGGGAAAGGAGGCAGCCAGTGGTTCGCCGAAGTCCTGAATGCGGACCACTTCTGACCCCAAAACTGTGGAAGAAAACCCAACCTTTGCGATGCGGTTAGGGGAAAGGTCTGCCTAGGACTGTTCCTCAAGACAAGGCCATTGAGTTGGAGAAAATCCCACCAGCAGGACTCTCTTCTGAACCGACTGACCAATTGAGCTGACAGGTTTTTACAGCGATCACAAAGTTGGCGCAGCCCAGCTAAGGGACCACAAGGAATGAGTTTAGAAAGAAAAGCTGAAATCACCTTTGACATTCTGCACTTCCTTCATTCTTCATTCTTCTCTTGCACCTTCTAGGAGAGACGTGGCCAAACAGGCTCAAGCTGGTAAAGGTAAAGGGACCCCTGACCATTAGGTCCAGTCGTGGTCGACTCTGGGGTTGCGGCGCTCATCTCGCTTTATTGGCTGAGGGAGCCGGCATACAGCTTCCGGGCCATGTGGCCAGCATGACTAAGCCGCTTCTGGCGAACCAGAGCAGCGCACGGAAATGCCGTTTACCTTCCCACCAGAGCGGTACCTATTTATCTACTTGCACTTTGACATGCTTTCAAACTGCTAGGTTGGCAGGAGCAGGGACCGAGCAACAGGAGCTCACCCCGCCGTGGGGATTCGAACCGCCGACCTTCTGATCGGCAAGTCCTAGGCTCTGTGGTTTAACCCACAGTGCCAGCCTTGCACCTAAACACCATCACAGTTCTCGTGGGAGGAGAGAGATGAAGAAAGATTCTCCTTCCTCCGCATACTCCATCCCATTCATGGGGTGAGGCTTCTCTCCTCGAATATGGAAACCCACGATGGATCAGAACCTGGTGTGATCTGATGGGCCAGTTCTTAAGGGACAAAGCTCTGAATGGGGGGTGGTCCATGGGGTGCCCTCCAGAGCTGCCACCAGCTCAACCTGGCAGCCCCTAGATTATCTCCTGCACAAATGGCCTCTTCTCAACTCAAAGGCTCAGTGAACAAGCCACCTGCCCTCAATGAATGAAGGAGGATTCATGAGGGGCCCCCATGAAGGAGCTTTCACCCCAGCCAGCCAGCCAGCACCCCCTCCTCTCCCCAAAAGCTCTGTTCCTGCCCCCTGTGCCTCAAGGGAGGAGCCACCCCACTGGCTAGGAAAGCTCTCGGCTGAAACACAACTAGGCCTGCTTGTGTCTTGGGGTCCCCCTTTCCCCCCTCACCTCAATCTGTGGAGGCAACCAGGCAGGAGGGATCGCCCTGGGGCTCCAGGAACAGCGCTGGTGCCTCTGAGCACATGCAAAGTATTTCTCTCTGCAATGTAGCACCCGGAGCACACCTGGGATGGGAGGCAGGGCTTCTGGGCCAGGGCATAAGGTTTCCAGGCAGGCCTGGGCCCCAGAGCCACTCCCTTTTGCAAATTAAACACACAACGGTCTGCTGGGGGGCGTGGATTTGGCTGCCACCCGGAGAACCTGCAGCAGCCAACAATTATTTATTAAATTTATATACCACCCTCCATTCAAAGGCCAGTTTGCAACGGAAAACCACAAAATGCAGAACAAAATAATTAAAAAACAATGACCATCGCCTCAACCCTGCGGGCACATTAAAAGGTCACAGTATAACAGCCAAAGGCTGGTTGGAGAGGAACATTTTTGCCCGGCAGCGAAGGCACCAGGTGAGTCTCCCTGGCAAGTGCATCACACAAGCGGGGAGCCACCTCCGAAAAGGCCCCGTTCTCGTGGTGCCACCCTCCGGACCTCCCGGAGGAGTCACACAAAGAAGGGCCTCAGATGGCAGGGTCTGGCTTGCATCCTACGGGGAGAGGCGGTTCTGGAGGCGTTGCAGTCGTGAGGCAGACAACGAGAGAAACCAGGCTCCAAAAACCTCTCCATTTATTAAGTTACAAGGAGATCAAAGGGGTGCATTGGAGGAGGGGGGTCAGGGAGGGCAGGGCTGTGCAGATCAGAGGGCAGCTCCCGGGCGCAAGCGGGGCAGAGGCTTGGGCTGCTGGAGGATGTGCTGCCGGCTGGGGGTGGGCACCCGAAGGCACATGGGGTGTAGGTTCCCCGGCCCCTCCTTGGCCTCCTCCTGGTGCGCGTGGGGAGAGACCTTCTCCCGGACGCCACCCACACACCGGAGGGTCACCCCCGTGGCCAGCTGCACCGTCTGGGTCAGCAAGTTGGGCTTGACGAAGACGAAGCTGGTGGGCTGCAGGACCCCTCCGGCCGGGCTGGGCGGCTGGGCGGCTTTCTCCGCCAGGCTCCTCCGCAGCCTTTCGCCGTGGGCGCTGCCCTTCTCGGCCGGGCCCCTGGGCAGCTTGGGGGCTCTGCGCCCCGAGACGGTCTTCAGGGCCTCCTGCTGCTGCGACTCCACCTCTGGGTCCACCACCTCGGCCGAGGGCTTGACCCAGCGCTTGGGCAGGCTGGCTGGCTCCAGGCGCGGCGCAGCGGTGATGTTGCCCGCCTGGTCGTAGAAGACGTCCCGGATGTTGGGCGGGCGGCCCAGCTGGATCCGCAGCAGGTTGCTGCAGGAGAGCGGCAGGAGGCTCGGGCGTGAGGCCTCCTCCACGGGCATCTGGGAGAGCTGGCGCAGGAGCAGCTCCTTCTCCGAGCCGGCCAGCGGCTTCACGATGTCGCTCAGCCGGGACGCCTGCAGGGGCCCGTAGTAGGCCTGGGGGCCCAGCCTGCTCTTGCAGGATGGCAGGGGGGCGATGGACACCAGGTGGGGCAGCTGGGTTCCGGACTTCAGCACCGCCTTGCTGCTGCGGGACCTGGTGGGCCGCACCTCCTTCAAGGACTCCTGGGCCAGCTTCTCTGCCTCCCACCTGGGGGTCCCCAGGGGGAAGCCCTGAGCAGCAATATCGGAGGGCCCTGCGGGCTCCTCTTTGGCAACGGGGGACTCCTCCGGGAGTTGAGGAACTTCCTCTGGGAGTCTGGGAACCTGGAGGAGAGACGTTGGCCAGATCAGCCAAGGGACCAGAAGATCAGCATCCCAACTTGAACATTGTTAGGTAAAGGTACCCCTGACCGTTAGGTCCAGTCGTGGACGACTCTGGGGTTGTGCGCTCATCTCGCTCTATAGGCCGAGGGGGCTGGCGTTTGTCCACAGACAGCTTCCGGGTCATGTGGCCAGCATGACTAAGCCGTTTCTGGCGAACCAGAGCAGCACACAGAAACACTGCTTACCTTCCCACCAGAGTGGTACCTATTTATCTACTTGCACTAGTGTGCTCTCAAACTGCTAGGTTGGCAGGAGCTGGGACCGAACAACAGGAGCTCACCCCATCGCGGGGATTCGAACCGCTGACCTTCTGATCGGCAAGCCCTAGGTTCTGTGGTTTAGACCACAGGGCCACCCGCATCCCTTGAACATTGTTAGCGACCTTTAAAAATGACAATGTCCATCTGAGATAAGAAGCACTGATCGCTCTTCTTTCAGGAAACGCCCGAGAACTTGTTGGCCCAAACTGGAAATCTCTGGAACACTTGCAAAGGTCGCATTGGAGAAAAAAGCTTTCAGGGAAATAGACCGAGGAAGTTAAAGCCTTAAGCTGGGAAGAGACAGTTTCATAGCACTATGTCCATTACAATGGCATCCACCAGAGTTGCATTTGAACCTTGGAAAAATGCTTCTCCATAGGACCCTCTGGTTTGGGGAAATTGGGTGAGGAGGGGAAGTTGCTTACTAAGGGGTGCTGCAGTCTCATGTTCCTTTTGAAAAACCAATTAAAAACATTTAAGAACACAAGCCAAGGGGCTAGAAGCCAGCCTGTTGGGACTGGGTGGGAGAAGCTGACTGGTTATAATATCATTATTATTTATTTATTGTATACACCCCCCTTCAAGAAACAGCAGGGCATTTTACAACATAAAATAAAAAATTCATGGGGTTGTTGTTTTTTTGCAATGTTTTGAAAGACTAGGCTTTGCTGCTATGGTAGCAGAGCTGTTTTGACAGTGAAACAGTCTCCCTTGGGAGGTGGCGGACTCCCCTTCCTTGGGGGTTTTAAGCCGAGGTCAGGTGGCCATCGGTCAGGGATGCTTGAGCCGAGATTCCTGCGCTGCAGGGGGCTGAACTTGATGACTCTCAGGGAACTCTTTCAACTCTATGCTTCTGTGACTCTAAGGTTAGTGTTATGTACTGAGTTGAATAGGATCCAAACTGCAGCAGTCTGATTGGTCCTAGAACAATGCAGCAGTATGATTGGTTGGCAGGAACCACCCAATCCAGCTCCAGATAGAAGTGAATCCACAACCTGATTGGCTTACAGTAGAATTCCGGAATCAGCCAATCATGTGCAGCCCATTGTGTAAATAATGTATATAAAGCAGATACTTTGAGGGGACTTTCATTCATTCCTCCTCACCACTATGAGCTGAATAAAGAGCATGAAATCACTTTGCGACTCTGAGTATATTTCAGTTAGCCTCAAAACTGGGGGTTTGAAGAGCAGAATCAAGACATCTGCCCAGACACTGAGGTTCAGCTCCGAGGGCCTTCTGGCGGTTCCCTCTCTGCAAGAAGCCAAGTTAGAGGGAACCAGGCAGAGGGCCTTCTCGGTGGTGACACCCACCATGTGAAAAGCCCTCCCATCAGATGTCAAGGAGATAAACAACTATCTGACTTTTAGAAGACATCTGAAGGCAGCCCTGTTTAGGGGAACTTTTGATGTTTAATAGATGATTGTATTTTAATATTCTGTTGGAAGCCTCCCAGAGTGGCTGGGGAAACCCAGCCAGATGGGCGGGGTATAAATAATAAATTATTATTATTATATTATTATTATTACAAGCTACTATTCCAAGTCCTCGTAGTGAAGAGGAGACAAATCCCGGTGTTTTGTGGGGGAGACATTGGTTCCATATTTCTAGGCAAGTATAAGGATTTCTCCTTGGGCGCTGGCAAAGGGACGCTTCACACAGCTGCCTGGCACTGAAGCAGACCACTGAGTTCAGCACTGCCTGCTCTGACTGGCAGAGGCTCTCTGGGGAGTCAGGCAGGGGACATTCCCAACCCGACTGCTCTGTCCGGGGTTGGCAAACTGCAGAGGGATGGAGGCAGTTCAGGTGAAAGGGCAAAGCGTGAACTTTTGCTGGAGGGCTGTGCCAAAAGGGGAGGGATTTTCAAGGCTTGTGCCGCTGCCAGAACGCTGTAGGTCCAGGAGGAGGTGAACAAGGTAACTTGCGGCTCTTTTACAGCCAAGGCCACCTGCTCACTTCCTCTCTGAAACAAAGCCATTCTGCTGGGACTTTGACAGTCAACTACACCAGCCTCCAGGGCAGGAAGAAACTGCAGCTTCCAGGCCAGGAATACGGAGTCCATCTTGCGCAGTATTTGGCAGGGAGTTTCTCCCAGCCCTGACCAGAGACGCTGCCACTGGGGCCTGAACCCGAAGCCTTCAGCTCCGCCACGGAGCTCCGGCCCTCCCTGGAGGACGCGACACCTCACGAGAGCAGCAGGGAAGCTGCGGCATGATGCTGCCATGCCACATTTGCCTCAACATCCCCGGGAGACCTTCAACCTGCTAGGAACTAAGCCCATCGTGAGCTAGGGAGGGGCAAAATTGGTTTTCAATTAGATCACCAGCTAAACATTGCAATATACTGATCTATCACAATGTCTGACACTGTTTTGAATTAATTTTATAATGAAATGATTTTAGAATATTATTTTATTGTTGTTAGCCGCCCTGAGCCCGGCTTCGGCTGGGGAGGGCGGGATATAAATAAAAAAATTTTTTTTATTATTATTTATTACGTAGAGACTCTGGCTGGATCCATGCTATTTCCTGAACTGTGATTTTTGGATAGCACACATACAGCATGATTTGCAATACAGTCGTACCTCGGAAGTCGAACGGAATCCGTTCCAGAAGTCCATTTAATGTTCGGAAACCAAGGCGCGGCTTCCGATTGGCTGCAGAAAGCTCCTGGAGCCAATCAGAAGCCGCGGAAGCCCCGTCAGACGTTTGGGTTCCAAAGAACGTTCACAAACCGGAACAGTCACTTCCAAGTCTGCGGCGTTCAGGATCCAAGGTATAGGTCAAAAATGATGAAACGGAGGTCATGATACGGTTTTGAACAATATATTGATATACCACCCAGCTGAGGCCTGCAGCCTTCTCTGCGGGCCAAGCACCCCCTGTCCCTTCTGCCCTCCTGGCAGGATCTGTCCTCTGGATGCCTCCCTGATCACCCCCCCCAAAGCGTTATTGGAAGGACCTCGAATTCATCAGCCCCAGCAGAACGATGCTGCCCCTCGCCAGCCTGGCAGGTGTGCCAGCCCCCCGGCCCTCCTACCTCTGGCTCCTCCGGGCGCGGCATGGCTTGCAGCACAGGCACAGAGCCCTGGGCCCAGGAGTCGGTGATGCCAGCCACAGGCTCCTCGTCCTCCTGCCAGGTGGGCTCCGCGGGCACCCCGGCCTCGCCCTCGTCTCGCACCAGGAAGCGCCACTCGATGATCTGGAGCATGGCGTCCCGGGCCTGGGTGATGACGTAGGGGATGCACTGGGGAGGGGGCAGAGCGGAGGGTGAGCAGGAGACCTGGGAGGGGAGGGTCTGGCATGGTCCCCTCCAAGGCACACGGCCTCACCCCCCCAGCCGGTCTGGAAACCCCAAGGAGAGAGGAATGGTTGAAATTCAAAGACTATTTAGCTAAACATGCTAAGATAACTTAAACAGAAATATTTGCAATTACCAGATTGGCTTAGGATTTAAATATGTGATGTTATAGAATAATATGTTTAAAGTTAATGTGAAAAGAAAGAAAGATGTTACTTGACTAAGAGAAATTAGTTTTGGAAAACTGTTACAATGATATACATTGAAACTAGATCACACATGACAGGTGACCCTCCATTTATCTTTATATTTATCTTGTGTTTGTCAGGGTGTCTTACAGAGAAAGCGAGAGAAAAAGATAAAAGCAAAGAATGATAATCATTAGGAAGCTCCCGGTGGAGTACAGGGTCAGGTTTAAGGTGCTGGTTTTGACCTTTAAAGTCCTAGGCGGCCTAGGACCCTTGTACCTACAGGACAGCCTCTCCTGGTATGCCCCGTGGAGGACCCTATGGTCCACAAACGATGACATTTTGGAGGTCCCAAGCCTCAAGGTGGTTAGATTGGTCTCAACTAGGGCCAGGGCCTTTTCAGTACTGGCCCCGACTTGGTGGAACGCTCTGTCGCAAGAGACCAGGGCCCTGCGGGACTTGACATCTTTTTGCCGGGCCTGCAAGACAGAGCTGTTCCGCCTGGCCTTTGGTTTGGACTCAGTCTGACCCTTGTGTTTCCCTCCCCTTATGGTCTTGATCTATGGGCTACTTTTAAAATGAGGCTGTATTTCAAAAGGTAAAGGTAAAGGGACCCCTGACCATTAGGTCCAGTCGTGGCCAACTCTGGGGTTGCGGTGCTCATCTCACTTTATTGGCCGTTTTAAATTGCATTTTAACCTGTATTTTAAATTGGTGGTTTTTTTCCTATTCTGTTTTTACTGTAATTTTACTGGTGTTAGCTGCCCTGAGCCCGGCTCTGGCCGGGGAGGGTGGGGTATAAATAATTATTTAAAGTTATTATTATATTAATAATAATTAATATATTATATTAATGGTCAGGGGCTACTTTTAAAATGAGGCTGTATTTCAAAAGGTAAAGGTAAAGGGACCCCTGACCATTAGGGCCGGTCGTGGACGACTCTGGGGTTGCGGTGCTCATCTCGCTCTATAGGCCAAGAAGCCGGCGTACAGCTTCCGGGTCATGTGGCCAGGATGACTAAGCCACTTCAGGCGAACCAGAGCAGCACACGGAAACGCCGTTTACCTTCCCACCGGAGCGGTACCTATTTATCTACTTGCACTTTGACGTGCTTTCAAACTGCTAGGTTGGCAGGAGATATATACATAAAAGACCTATTAAGAACAGAAACAGCAGCAACAATACTGCCTTCTCCGAAGGTGAACCCAGCTGGACAAAGTGGGCCATCACTGAGAAATAAAGCAGAAGAGAATCAATCACACAGTCCATCATTTGAAAAACAACACTTGCCCACAAATGCCCCCTAGCTTCTATATCTGAGTTTCTGACGCTGCTCAGCCCTTCTCTCTTTCCTAAAAGGTGATGGGCCTGGAGTCTGAAACCGAAGGGCTTCTGGCATGCAGCCTGGGCCCCCAACAGCGGCCTCCTCACCCTGGAAGGCAGCACTGCCCAAAGAACGACTCACCTGCCTCTCCAAATAGACCTTGAAGCACTCCTCCAGGACCTGATCCATCAGTCCTGCCAGGATGTCGCCCACGTGATCCTCGGCTTCCTCAAAGCCCAGCAGGGAGAACCAGTCTCCTTCAGTCAGGCGCCCCGGGACGATCTCTACCTGGGGGATGGGCACCGTGGGCGGGCGCGACCTCTCCGCCCGGGACTTCGCCAGGGTCACGCGGGACGTCATTTTCTGCGGGGGAAACAGAGCGCACCTCTCAGAGTCAGCTCTTGAGATGGGGGGGGGGGGAGCAAGGAACAGCTCTGCGCCTGGTCCTCGGGAACGGCGCTGGTGCCAATGAACGCTCCCGTTCCCTTGCCCTCCCTGATCCCCGAAAGGGATGCAGGGGGACTGGGGTGAGAAAGGAAGGATCTTCCTTGGTTTTTCAGTTCTGGAAGGGAAGGAAATGGGAGGGAAGCTCTGGGTGTCAGCACCAGCTCTGGGAGGAAATGATACTCAGCACCCGAGGCTGGCATGGGCTGCAGGGACAAGGTGAAGGGTCCTGCCTGCAGGCTGGCGTAGCTTAGGGAGCTGGTTCCCTGCAGTTCACACCATTGGTCCACCCAGCCTGGGACACCTACTCTGGGGGTGGGGGCGTGGCAGCAGCTTCCCCAGATCTCCAAGGAGCCAAAGATGCCCTGGAGGGAATCTGGGGGCTTCTGCACACACCATAGGGTGTTCTGAGTTCTGGGCCCTTTCCAGCTTTGGGCAAAGGGGATCACAGCTCTGTAGGGTCCCTGATGGGGGTTCTGGCCGCCTCTTGCCTCTGCCACAGGGACTCCCATCAATGGAGTATGGATTGAACAGCATGAGAAGAGACCAGAAGCAGCAGGATCAGGCCAAAGGGGGAGGCATCTAGTCCAGGACCCTGATCTCACAGTGGCCGACCAGATGCCCCAATAGGAAACCTGCAAGCAGAATTCGCACACGGGATCCCTCTCCCCTCCTGTAGTTTCCAGCAACTGGGATTCAGAAGCATTGCAGAGCAGAGGCATTCTGGCTAGCAGCCATCCCCAGCCCTCTCCTCCTCCACCGATTTGTCTGATCCTCGTGAAGCAAGGCAGGAATTTAATTAATCACATTAATTAAAAATTTATGTGCTGCTTTTCAATTAGAAAAGGAAAGCGGTCACACAATGATAGCGTGTAGCAACTGGCAACGAAGATAATCATCAACAGTCACCATCATGGCTGAAGACACCAGGAACCAATATGGAGGGAGAGGCTGTGCAGCATAATGGTTAGAGCAGGGGTCAGCAAGGTTTATCTTGCCTGGGCCGGATCGGTCCCGCGGAGATTCCTCCGTGGGCTGGATTGTGCGTGCGCCTGTGGTTTTTGGCGTCTGCACATGCACAGATGCAATTTTGAGCACCTGCGTCTGTGCAGATTCAATTTTTGGTGCCGCGGAAGCAATTCCCTGCACCGCACTGCACCAGTTTAGCGCAGTGCATGAGCGGGCATCTCAGTTTGGGGGCGGCTTGTGGGCTGGTCAAACGACCTCCACTGGCTGCTTCCGGTCCATGGGCCTTAGGTTGCTGACCCCTGGGTTAGAGTGTCAGACTCTGACCTGGAAGACCAGGGTTCGAGTCCCCACTCAGTCTGGAAGCTCAGTGAGTGACCTTGGGCCAGGCCCCGACTCTCCGCCTCACCTACCTTGCAGGGTTGTTCTGGGGATTCAGTGAGGAAGAGGAGAGCCACGCACACCTCACGGACCTCCTTAGACCAAAGGTACAATCGAGGAAATAAATAAGAGAGGGTTAGGGAAAGTCTGAGAGAAGAGGGAAATTTCCCCACGGGTGGTGAAAAGGCCCTGCAGCTGGTGCCAGCCTTATCTCTGCAGGAAGAACATTGACAGGATGGGGGCCAAGGACTTCAGTGGCAGGAAAACAGAAGCAGAGCAGCCAGCAGGGGGCCGGGTGTCCCTGGTGTGACGGCTCAACCTCAGGCCCGGAGAGGGAACCCAGGTGTCCGGCCGTGTCCGCTTGCTGGTCGGAACTGGAAGCGCCTGAGTGGGGATCGCAAACAAAAGACGAGAAGAAATAAGTTCTTACAAGAAACCGCACCTGGAATCCTCGGAAAACGCAGGTCACTCGAAACTGGTTTAAATCGTGGGCATTAAAGACACGGATGGCAGAGAGCTTAAAAGCTCTTTTGTGCTGCAAAGACCCTGAGAAAAAGAGGTTTTAACCTTGTAGGCTTTTTGGGGGGGTGGCGGCGGCAAGAAACTCATTCCACACAGCACCTCCATGTTGCAGGAGCAGTTCGAACGGGGCGGCTCAACTATGCGCAATTCTGTGTGTGGCATCCCAGAACGTAACCCATGCGCAAGATGCAAGTGACCTGTAACCCGTCACCAACTCCTCTGCCCCCCAGAAAGGAAACAAAGCGAAACCAATTCAGCTGTGATGAAACCGCCAGGACTGAAGACCCCCCCCCCGAAGCACCTGGGTCACTCTGCACCTCTGGGTTTCCACCCCTTTCTTTGCCATTTTTTACCTCCTTTGGGAGGGCCACCCACCTGCTGCCCACCTGAGGGAGGCTCACCTGCAGCCGCTCTGGACGGCAGAGTCCCAGAGCGGAAGCCCAGTCCACCAACCGCCAGACCATTCCAAAGAACCCACAAAGCTCATTGTTCTGAGAACAGTGAGAACAGAGAGGAGTTGAAGGGAGGAGAAGCCGCCAGGGCCCCAGAGCGGCGGTTGCCATGGGGCCAGCTAGCGGGACCCCCTCCAGGGGATCGGCAGTCCAGCACCTGCCACCAGCAGGACCAACGGTCAGGGGGGGAGGACGGAAGCTGCAGGTTATCGCCAGGGGACACCCCAAGGGCGAAGGCCAAGGGGAGAGCAGGGCAGCTGGAGCTCATGCAGAAGAGATGCCCGGGCAGCTGGAAGATTCAGGAGAGATGAAAGAAAGGCGGGGAGATAAACCGCGGAACTCACTGCCACAGGAGGCAGTGATGACCACTAATCAAGATGGCTTTAGAAGAAGGTTGGGCATATTCCAGGGGTTGGACTAAATAACTGACCCCTGGTGTCCCTTCCAATTCCGCAGTTCTATGTTACATGTAAGAAACCAAGAGAAAGGAATTTCATCAAGGAATGGGGGAAATTCGTGGGATATTTGAAAAGCTTTTGTATACATAGAAGTTCATTAGCAGGATCAACATAAGACAAGAAGTTAAAAGTAATGCTATAGAAATATTAGGAAGTAATTAATAGACAGACTAATATAGGAAATGCAGTATTTTAAAATAAAATTATAAGAAACCGCAACAGCGGAGAAGGGAAGTCAAAATATATATGCTTAGTGGGAAAATATTTGATTTGCGTGCCTCTGAATCCCAGTTGCTGGAGCCGCAGGAGGGAGAGTTGCTCTTGTGCTTGGGTCAGGTTTGTGGTTTTCCCATTTGGGGCATCTGGTCGGCCAAAGGGAGACCCAGAGGCCTGATCCAGCCAAAGGCTCTTCTCCGCTGACTCTCTGATGTCCAGAGGAGAATTTCCTAGGAACGTCTGAGGAGTCTGCTGGATCAGACCCTGTGGAGGGATCCCAATTTGAGGGATCCCAATGTCCAGCCCAGCCTCCTGTTCTCCAGGCCCCCGGCCCCTTCCAGCGCTGCAGGGCTGCCTCTGACCTGGGGAACCAGCTGAGCGGAGGTGGCCCTGTTTTGGGAAGTTTTTAATGTCTGACACTGTACAGTGGTACCTTGGGTTAAGCACTTAATTCATTCCGGAGGTCCGTTCTTAACCTGAAACTGTTCTTAACCTGAAGCACCACTTTAGCTAATGGGGCCTCCTGCTGCCACGCAATTGCTGTTCTCACCCTTAAGCAGCGTTCTTAACCCAAGGTTCTATTTCTGGGTTAGCGGAGTCTGGAACTTGAAGCGTCTGTAACCTGAGGTACCACTGTATTGTTTTTAATATTGGGTTGGAAGCTGCCCAGAGTGGCTGGGGAAACCCAGCCAGGTAGGCGGGGTATAAATAATAATAATAATAATAATTATCGGGGCCACCGGAACCTTAGAACCGGAACCCTGGAGTTGGAAGGGGCCCCGGAACCATTCCTTCCAAGCTCCTGCAAGGCAGGGCCCTGTGCTAATTGTGCCTCGGACCAGAGGGCTGGCGTGGGGAGAGGGACCCCCCGAGGTCATCCATCCCAACCCCCCGCCGTGCAGCAGGGATCTCAGCTCCAGCGTGTGACTCTTGTCCCGTTGCGAGCCGCCTTGAGCATTGTTCTCACTCCGGAGAGGCGGCACAGAAATGACACGCTGAGGGTGATGCTGGGCCGGGGAAGCTCCTCCCGGCGGGCGGGCGGGGGGCGGGCTGGACTAGCTGCCCCCCCGGGGGTCCCTCCCCCCCCCCGGCCGCCTCCTGAGGCGGGGAGTTCCGCCGGCCCTCACCGCCAGGCTGAGGAAGGTGGAGGAGACTTCGCGCAGAGACGGGCGCGCCCCGCGAGACGCCGCCAGCAGCCGCGTCGCCATGGCAACTCCGCCGCGCCCCCGCCCCGCCGGACACCGTCGTGACGTCAGCGCGACCCGCCGGCCACCGTCGTGACGTCAGCGCGACCCGCCGCCGTCTCCATGACAGCGGGGCAAGCGCGCCGGAGGAGGGAGACGCGACGGAGGAGGAGCGGCGGGTGAGGCGGCGGGCCGGGAAGGGGGCGGCGGGGGCCGGCAAGAGACGGGACCCCGCCTCGTCGCCCCCCCCCCCGCGGGAGAGCGCGCGCATGCGCCCTGCGCGGCGGTGACTTGGCCGCCTCGCCGGTGGGCGGGGCCTCCGCACGCCCCGCCCCCGTTCCTGAGCCCGTTCCCTGAGGAGCTAGATGTCGGCGTGCGGGGAGGGAGGCGGGGAGCGGAGGCGCCTTGGGAAGAGGGAGGGGAGCCTCCTGGGCCTCTCGAGCCCGCCCTTCTCCCCCCGGCACAACCCCCCCCGGCGAGGGAGGGCGGGCAGAGAGGCAGCGACGCCCCCTCCGCGAGGTGAATTCGAACCCTGGTCTCTCTCCGACAGGGACGCGGGGGGCGCTGTGGGTTAAACCACAGAGCCCAGATCAGAAGGTCGGCGGTTTGAATCCCCGCAATGACGGGGTGAGCTCCCGTTGCTCGGTCCCTGCTCCTGCCAACCTAGCAGTTCAAAAGCACGTCAAAGTGCAAGTAGATCAATAGGTACCACTCCGGCGGGAAGGTAAACGGCGTTTCCATGTGCTGCTCTGGTTTCCATCACGGTGTTCCGTTGCACCAGAAGCAGTTTAGCCATCTTCTTCTTCTCGTAGCCGAGTGAGATTGTCTTCCATAAACACAGTTTTAACAATGAGTCCGTAAGTGACTGTGGAGGCCAATTCTGGACCCACACGTCCTTCCACAGTGGGGACATTGGTTCCCGGGTGCCATACTGGCCACATGACCCAGAAAGCTGTCTGTGGACAAAGGCCGGCTCCCTCAGCCTGAAAGCGAGATGAGCGCTGCAACCCCAGAGTCATAGTTGTTGTCATCATCGTCATCATCATTTTATTTGTATGCCTTTGACTGGACTTAATCATCCAGGGGTTCTTTACCTTTTACCTTTACCTAGGTATAATAGGAACGCAGGTGGCACTGTGGTTTAAACCACAGAGCCTAGGGCTTGCCGATCAGAAGGTCAGTGGTTCGAATCCCCGCAACGGGGTGAGCTCCCATTGCTCGGTCCCAGCTCCTGCCAACCTAGCAGTTCAAAAGCACATCAAAGTGCAAGTAGATAAATAGGGACCGCTTACTGGCGGGAAGGTAAATGGCGTTTCCGTGCGCTGCTCTGGTTCGCCAGAAGCGGCTTAGTCCTGCTGGCCACATGACCCAGAAGATGTTTGCGGACAAACACTGGCTCCTCGGCCTATAGAGCGAGATGAGATCCGCAACCCCAGAGTTGTCCGCGACTGGACCTAACGGTCAGGGGTCCCTTTACCTTACTTTTTCTGACACCCCAACCCCGACACCCCAGACCTCAGTCAGGCACCAGCAAGAGCAGCTCCCGGAGCATAGCTGTCAACTTTTCCCTTTTCTTTCAAGGAATCCTATTCAGAATAAGGGAATTTTCTTTAAAAAAAGGGAAACGTTGACAGCCATGTCCCAAAGGCACAGAGGGCCAAAGGGGGCCCAGAGGGAATCGCCAGCAGGAACCCCTAGCCCATCTCTCTCTCTCGAGGCTGGAAGTGTTCCTGAGGGGTGCTCAGGGGGCCAGACCCAGGTTCAAATCCTCCCTCGGGCATGGATCTCGGTGGGCAGCCCTTGAGCCAGTCCCACCCTCTCTGCCTCGCTTCTCATCGCAGGGTTGCTGCGGAAACACAACAGGGAAGGGGAAGAACTGTGCATGCGTCCTTGAGCCCCCTGCCAGCCAGCTGGTGGACTTTCTGGCGGATCAGGCCCTGTTTAGCTAGGGCAGGGAGGGGGCAGAGGGAGGCAGCTGGGCTTCTGCAGCTGATGAAGCCACAGGAAGGCTCCCGTCCACCTTGCGTGGCTCTGGGCTGGCGTGCAGCTGAGCCTGAGTCAAGAACGGGCAATGGATCCCGAGGGACGAAGTGCAGGGCACCCAGAGTCCTGGCCTGCTCCCTCCCTCCCTCCTCCTACGTGCGTGCAGGCGTTCATTTTCGTCAATGCATGCATATTTAAAACAAAACCAGTGAAGAATCTTGTGCATGTCCAGCAGATTTATTATGGTGCTATCCCTTGTGGATCATGAATCGAGCGCCTGGCGTTCGATGTGTAATTCTGATGCCACACATGAGTGTGAAAGTCGAAACAAAACCAAATAAATAAATAAATAAATAATCCTTCCAGTAGCACCTTAGAGACCAGCTAAGTTAGTTATTGGTATGAGCTTTCGTGTGCAAAGATTTGGGGAGGGAACATTGGAGTTAAATGGCAGTGAAGTGGAAATTGTAACTGCCTGATATTTCAGTTGGAGCTGAAGTGTATGCAAAAAAAGCACAGGGACGCTTTGCCTGGAAGATAATAAATAATAATAATAATAATAATAATAATAATAATAATAATAATAATATATTTATACCCTGCCCATCTGGCTGGGTTTCCCCAGCCACTCTGAGCAGTTCCCAACAGAATATTAAAAACAGAATAAAACACCAAACATTAAAAAAATGGGGCCAGGGTTAAAAAACAGCCTCAGGGGCCCAGCAGCCTCAGTGCCAAGGTGAAAATTCCAAATGGTGCAGAAGATGTCAAAAGCAATCCTGGCAGCTCAGGTAGTGGTGGTGGTCCAGGGCTGCAGAACCTGTGGAGGACTCCTTGGACCTTCATAGAACTGTAGAGTTGGAAGGGACCCCAGGGGCCATCTAGTCCAACCCCCTGCAACGCGGGAATCTCAACGGAAGATCCATCCTAGGTGGACACCCATCATGGCTGAACTGTAGTTCCCATCATCCCTGACCATTGGCTGGGCCTGATGGGAGTTGTAGTCCAGTCCTGGAGGCTGGTACTTCAAGTTGTGCTGCTGCCTGTCTCAGGTGCTGCCTCTTGGCCTCATGCCCCTTCTCCCCCCCCCTTTCCTCCTCCAGTCTCCCCCAAGCAGGATGTACCGAAAGGAGAAGAGCATTTTGCTGAAGGACAGCAGCCTGGCGCTGTACAACAACATGAGCGTCCTGCCCCTCCCGGCCAAGCAGCTCACCTACTTTGCCAGCGTGCACGGCACCACCGTCAACATGGTGAGCGCCTCCGACGACGGCCTCAGCTTCTCCCACCGCCAGCTGCAGGCCAAGGAGGGCAGCCTGGGCGTCGGGGCCTCCATCATCACCCAGGTAACGGGGCTGGCTGGCAGGGAGGGAGGGAGGGAGGGGAGCCTGTCCCCAGCTCCCTGCCCGATCAATTCCCCACAGGGCAGCTGCTCTTCTGCTGTCACTGAGAAGCCAATATGGGCACCCTGAGGCGTCAACATTGGCCAGCCCAGAACATGCAGATCGAAAGGGCGATTGGAACAGGCTGGGGCAGAGAGGAGTCTGCCTGGCCAGAACTGCAGGCCTTTATTCATTCATTTATCTATTTTAATTATTTTTATTTTATTAACGTATAAAACATATGTACATATAAAACACATACATATACATTTGCATAATACAGTGGTACCTCGGGTTAAGTACTTAATTTGTTCTGGAGGTCCATTCTTAACCTGAAACTGTTCTTAACCTGAAGCACCACTTTAGCTAATGGGGCCTCCTGCTGCTGCCACCGCCAATTCTGCTCTTTTCTAGGCTAAATACAGTGGTACCTCGGGTTAAGAACTTAATTCGTTCTGGAGGTCTGTTCTTAACCGGAAACTGTTCTTAACCTGAACCACTTTAGCTAATGGGGCCTCCTGCTGCTGCTGCGCCGCTGGAGCACGATTTCTTTTTCTCATCCTGAAGCAAAGTTCTTAACCCGAGGTATTATTTCTGGGTTAGCGGAGTCTATAACCTGAAGCGTCTGTAACCTGAAGCGTAAGTAACCCGAGGTACCACTGTACACGTGCACAACACACTACCTTATTTTCATAACATAAAACATACCTACATTACTCTATATATACCTACCTATACGGTATATATCAACATACCTACACACCTACCCCACACAGACACCCACCAAGTGACTTCCAGCCGTTCTTGTTACTCTACTTCATTTTTCCAACTAGCTTAAAGGCATTTCATTATTTCTTTAATCTCTTCTTCTGTCTTAACTTTACTCTCCTTTCACTCTAATCATTTTCTGGATTCACTCAGTATCTGTCAGAAATTCTACTTTTCCCACATAAATGTTGATGTATTTCTTAAAGATAGCCCACTCATTCAATTTTTGTACCATATCTCCTCTTATCCTCCCTGTTAGTTCGGCAATATGGAAGTATTCCATCATTTTAGATAACCAGTCTGTTTTAGTTGGGACACTGCTGCTTTTCCAATTTTTGGCAATCAACAACCTTGCCGCCGTAGTTGTGAAGTGCAGGGCTTTATTTAAACTCAGCCCCAGATCTTTCTATCAAGAGTCCCAGTCTGGAATGCACAAAAGGAACAGCAGTGCCTCTGAGCCCGTGCAGAATGCCTTTCCTTCAGCCAGTCGCTGGCACCTTTCTAGGCCTGCTTTGGCACTGTGGTGTGGCTTGCGGGCATGGTGGCATCTCAGGCAGCCTCCGTGGGTCTCCTTGCCTTGCTGCCCACAGACATAGAATCATAGAACTGTAGCAGTGAAAAGGGACCCCATGGAGTCATCTAGTCCAGCCCGCTGCAATACAGGAATCACAACTAAAGCATCCCTGACCAATGGCCATCCAACTGCTCTGCTTAAACGCCTCCAAGGAAGGAGAGTCCAGCAACTTCCACTGTTGAAGGGCTCTTGCCACCAGCAAGTTGAGGAGCGGAGTCCCCCTCTGTCCCTCGAGGACCTGGCGTCCTTGCATTCCAGCTTTCGTGGAGCAGGCTGGCACTTCCCTCACCCCCGACAGGTAACGGAGGACGAGGAAGTCCACCGAAGACCCCTCGCCCAGAGCCTGGGAGAGGAGAAGGTCTCTTTGGCCCCCAGGTGGACAGCTCAGTGCTGGGCCAGGTGATGGCTGCTTTTGCTTGAGAGGGAGGGAAGAGTTGGAAGGTGCTTTGCACGTGCTCTGAAGCGTTGCCTTCCTCATTCATCTCTGTGCTTTCCTCTGTGGCCGAGGGGAAGCGGGCAGGGGGCAGAGAAGGGCGTCTTCCTGCTTCCTCTATTTGCACCCTTGTCTTCCAGGCTGCCTGGTGTGTCCTCCCTTCCCGGGTCCTCTTGGTTCTGACTTCACGGAAGGGGATCCAGGTGAGAAATGGAGCCGGGGGCCACGGAAACCTCTGCGCTAGAAAGGCCCCAAGCCGGTGACCTTCCAGACCCCGTCTTCTGGGATGTGGACCGGCCCCTGGGAACCGCCTGCTGGATTCTCCAGCGCCTCTCACCTTCCTCTCTCTGCTCTTTCCCCCTTCCCCCAAGATGTACGAGTCGGACGGGTCCATCATGGTCTACTGGCATGCCCTGGAGGGCTTGGAGTCACCTCCAGGTACCCTTTCTATTCCTGGCAGGAGGATCTCTGGGAGGGAGGGAAGTGGCCATATTTCAAACAGTGAAAATCCATTGAGCTTTCCTATCTCAAGCCGCAGCAATAGCAAGTGCCACCTTTTTTGTCCAAGACAGGACATATTCCCCTCCCTTTAAAAAAAATACATTTCAACAATCAGTACAACAAGTTCTCTCAGTCCTGTGGAACATGCTGCCACTAGAGATTCAGTGGGCGCCTTCTGTTGAAAGCCTTTCTATTTTGCCAGGCTTAAAAGGTAAAGGGGTAAAGGGACCCCTGACCATTAGGTCCAGTCATGGCCGACTCTGGGCTTACGGCGCTCATCTCGCTTTATTGGCCGAGGGAGCCGGCGTACAGCTTCTGGGTCATGTGGCCAGCAGGACTAAGCCATTTCTGGCGAACCAGAGCAGCACACAGAAACGCCGTTTACCTTCCCGCCAGAGTGGTACCTATTTATCTACTTGCACTTTGACGTGCTTTCGAACTGCTAGGGGGGCAGGAGCAGGGACCGAGCAACAGGAGCTCACCCCGTCGTTATGCAGTCCATTAAGAAGTACATCTTTCCACAATGCTCTGTCGATGTTTGTTTTTAATTTATTTTTGCTTTTAACTTGTTTTTAACTGTTTATTAATCTATTGCTCGTTTCATGTAAACCACTGTGAAATATTTTTATGATGCAGCAGTATATAAATATTTCTATAGACAAACAAACAAACATCACATTTCCAAAACAGGAGCTATAAAACACCCACTCTTCTTAACTACTGGAGACCAGTTATCCGTGGGGCAGATTTGTAGTTTGGAATCCTCCTGTCTCCTATTCCCGTAGGCCCCTTCTCTTTCCCTCTAGTCCTGATGTCTTCTCTGAAGTTGTGTCTCAGCAGGTCTAAGAAGAAGCAGAGAGTGGACTAGAAGAAGCAGAGGCCCCCGAGCTGAACTTTTTAGAGGCCCACCTCTTTTCTGAATTTGCCTTGATTCCTCCTGCTGGGGACGTGGCCGTGCACACCTCCAAACCCGTGAGGGGCGAGTAGCAAGGCATCTCCCTGGCACATGCCTCCTGCCCATTTGGAGGGGTGCACTTCCACGCCCAGGGAGCTCTGGGGCAAAGACCCCCAGCCAGCCCCGGGCCTCTGCGGTTGCCTGATCTCTGCATTTTTTCCTTTCCAGGGAAGGCTGTGTTTGCTCGTGGGATCGCGGCAACCGGGCAGCGCTTCGTTTGCGTAGGTGAGGAAGCAGGAAGGAAACGTGGGTGGGGAGAAGGTCAGGGGAGGAGAGCTGAGCACAGGCAAAGGCACTGCTGGGCACAGGGGCGAGCGACCCCATTGCTGTGGGTGAGAGTAGTCGACCCCCTGAGGACGTGCCGTGCCTGAAGCCTCACTTTGCTGTGTCAGTGGCAGCAGCTGCAGAAGGGATTGGCGCCATGGTTGAATTTCACGGAGACACGTTTGGCCAGGGGTCAGCAACCTAAGGCCCATGGGCCACAAGCAGCCCACGGGGGTCGTTTAATCGGCCCACAAGCCGCCCCCAAACTGAGCCGCCCGCTCAGCAAGTCCCCATGCGCTGCACTAAACCAGCGCAGGGACTCGCTTCTGCGGCACTGGAAATCGCATCTGCACAGACGCCAGAAATCCTGATCTGGCCCACGGAGAGATCTCTGCTGGAGTGAACCGGCCCAGGCGAGGTAAACCTTGCTGACCCCTGCGTTTGGCGGTGGGAATGGATAGCTGGTGGCACTGCTTTGCGGAGTAACCAGGATCGCCAGCTGACTCCAGAGGACTTGTTTGCCCTGCACGAAGGCGATTCCCCTGGGAGAGGGCTGCAAGGAGGGTTGGTGTGGAACAGGTTGCCCTGGTGGGCAGGTGGGAGGCTGCTCTCCGCAGGTGAGGCGAGACCGGCCCACCTGGGGCTGCTGCTTCAGAACCCCCTTGCCTGCCTTCCCTCTGCAGGGACGTCCCTGGGGTCCGTCCTCGTCTTCGACGTCCCCGCCAAAGGCACCAACATCACCCTGAGCGAAGTCCTGGAGAAGCACTGCGACTCCATCACCGACATTGCCGCTGAGCTGTGTGAGCAGCCGGTAAGGAGGAGCCGGGAGCCGCCGGGTGGGTGCCGCTCCCACAGGGCCCCCAAAGCCCCCTGATCGGGGGGAGCTGTTGCTGCTGCTGCTGCTTCGCCTGGGCATGGCTTCGCCTCGCCTTGGGCTCTTTGGGAAGCCAGTGGAGTCCCATTCTGGCCCCAGGCGCTTTGCACCCAGTCCTTCGGCCTGAGTTAAAAGCTGGTTTGTTTCCAGGTCCAGCTGCGCTGCTTTGATGCTCCCGCAGAGCATGCCTTGGTTAGGGGGTGCTTCGGTTGGCGCTGTCAACCACGTGACTGGCAAGGCCTGGTGTGAAGTCTGCACAGCTGGCTTTCCAGGCTCACCGTGGGGGCACCCTAGGAGGAGGGTCATTGCAGGGTGCTTCTGTGGCAACCCAAGAGGCCATGACCCAAGGCACGGGTCCCCCAAAGGTCATCTAGTCCAACCCCCTGCAAGGCAGGAATCTCAGCTAAAGCACCCCTGGCAGGGGGCCATGTCATGTCGTGACAGAAGTCCTGCAAACTTTTAACACGGAGCAAGCATCACCCTCGGCAGCGCATGGCGCCCAGCTATGCGCTTGCCTTCCTGCCTAGAGCAGGAGCGACTGTTCTGCATCTCCTCCTCGTGGGCTTTGCCCGGGTGCGATGCTGCCAAGCGTCGTGGGGGCAGTGAGCTGATTCTGCCCTTTCCCCCCCCCTGCAGGAAGGAGTGCCTGATTTGGTGACGGCCGATGACTCTGGAGCCTTGTGCGTCTGGTTTTCCGGAGAGAAGTTCGCGCTGGCCAACAAGATCCCGGCTTCTGAGTAAGCGCGGAAAGAGGGGCCTGCTCTGGGGACAAGGATTTGACCCGTGAGGGGTGGGGGTGGTGGCTAATGGGGGGAGGCAGGGGAGGAGGAAGGAGCAGAGCACACTGCCCTGAACCCAGCCCAGCCCTGCCCCACTCCAGGGCCTGAGCAGAAGCCTCTTCCAGTGGCCTGTCCTTGCTCCAAGCAGGCACCTTTCCCAGTCCTGAACAGAGGTGCCCCTGGGGGTCAAGCCTGGGGGGCTCCTGCATGTCCAGCAGTTGCTCTTGTCGCTGGGCAACAGCCTTCCCCCTGGCACAGGAGCCTCACCCAATCCCCCCCCCATGCCCAGGTGCACCTGCTCCTCCGTCAAGCTGTGGAACGGCATCATCGCGGCTGGTTACGGCAACGGGCACATTCGCCTGTACGAGGCAGCAAGCGGGATCCTGCGAGCGGAAGTCCGCGCTCACGCCCGCTGGATCTATGCCCTGGACCTGGCGCCCCTCTCGGGGAAGGTGGGTCTGTCCTGCGTTTGAGGAAGTCGGGGTTTCTCAGGAGAGGGGAACGGTGGGGCAGGGCAGAGCCTCGCAGGTGCAGTAGAGCGGGCAGAGTGAGCCAGGCTTCATCGCATGCAAAAAGCGTCCTCTGACTGGGCCACTGACATGCCAGGTTTGGGCAGGAGTGAGCCTCCACCAGTGGAACTCCTTGCCACAGGATATAGCAAAGACTAACAGTTCAGTGGCTTAATGAGGGATCGGTATGACCTGTGCCCCAAGGGGCTAGGAGCTCTGGTGGCAAAATTTCAGAGAGAGGCTCTCTCCAGCGCTGCTCCCACCAGGAGGTGCCTGCTCTTGGCTGGGCTTCTGCTCCCTCTGCCTGGCACCGGCTGCCCTTTGCACGCGCTCTCGGTCACTCCTAAGGGAGCTTTCATCCACGCAGGAGAGCTGCCCCATGCCCAGGCCAGGGTTCCAGAACACAAGGGAGTTATTGGGGGGTGCTTTGGGGCTGCTGTTTATGTTTTAATTATATATATATTGAGGTTTTTATGTTGATCTTTTCTGTGAACCGCCCTGAGACCTCCAGGTATAGGGCGGTATATAAATTCAATAAACGATCATCAATGAAGGGAGGCCCCAGCCCCACTGACGACTCCTCTCCCCACACAGCTCCTGTCAGCAGCGGAGGACTCCTTTGTGCAAGTCTGGAAACTGAGCCCCAGCCCCGACTCTGAGGGCATTGAGGTGAGGCTGGCTGGCCTGGTTGGGTGGCCCTCTGCCATGGATGCTTTAGCCAAGATCCCTGCATTTCAGGGGGTTGGACTAGATGACCCTTGGCTCCCTTCCAGCTCTTTAGATTCTAGGATTCCTCCAGGCACTTCTGCCAGGCACCCCCAGGGGCATATCTCCCACCCCACACTCCACCCCGGCCATGGACCCCACTTACCCCCTGGATTGTGTTCAGTGGGGACTCTCCACCACTGGATGTGGCCCCTGGGCTCAGCTGGGGGCTCATCCATGCAACCCGCTTCCTCCTCCCAGGCCTGTGAGTTGGAGCTTGGCGGAAACAGGAGCACCCGCACTGATGATTGGGGGGCGGCGGCGAGGGGGCTGGCACTGTTCCCAAGCAGAGTTGCATACTTTTCTGACAAACCTTAGAAAAGAGGGACAGAAGCCCTGTGGCTGGATTGGGCCAGCGGCTCTGTCTCTGTGTTCTCACAGAATCATAACCTTGGCTCCCAGTACGTTTCTGAGCACAATTCAAAGTGTTGGTGCTGACCTGGAAAGCCCTAAATGGCCTCGGTCCAGGACACCTGAAGGAGCGTCTCCACCCCCATCGTCCAGCCCGGACACTGAGGTCCAGCTCTGAGGGCCTTCTGGCAGTTCCCTCGTTGCAAGAAGCCAAGTTAGAGGGAACCAGGCAGAGGGCCTTCTCGGTGGTGGCACTCACCCTGTGGAACGCCCTCCCATCAGATGTCAAAGAGAAGAACAACTACCAGACTTTTAGAAGACATCTGAAGACAGCCCTGTTTTTAATATTTAATGCTGTATTGTTTTTAACACTTGATGGGGAAACTCAGCCAGATGGGCGGGGTATAAATTAATAATAATAATAATAATAATAGTAGTAGTAGTAGAGTTGGAAGGGACCCCCCCCCGGGCCATCTAGTCCAACCCCCTGCCATCCAGGAACATTCCCCTCCTAGGAACACAGGAAGTTGCCTTTTACAGAGCCAGCCTATCAGTCTACCATCCACAGCTGTCAACCTTCCCTTTTTTTGTGGGAAATTCCCTTATTCCAGCGCCGTTTCCCGCTGCTATCCCAGATTGTTAGATATCCCGTAGACTGTCCCCGGGGCAGGGGAGGCTGCTGATCCCTTATTTTCAAATCTGAAAGTTGACAGCTGTTCTACCATCCCTAGTGCTGTCAACACTAGCTTGCTGCAGCCCTTTAGGATTTCAGTCCAGGTCCCCTTCCAAGCCTGCCTGCGAGATGCCATTGGAGACTGAATTGGAGACCTTCCACCATGCAGAACAGTCTCTCTGCCCCTGAGCTTTAGCTCTTCCCATGGCAGCCCAACATCCGCCCCCCAAATAACAGGCTGCTTCCTCCCCAATCTGTTTCCAAACAAACTGCACAGCCTTGAAGCAACATCCTCGTTTGCTTTAAGCTGAGCAGCAGGTCTAGAGGGCAGAGGACGGAGGCTGCGGGAGCCCAGGGCCTCCCAAGGGCAGCGGGGGGGGGGGGGGGGGGGGGGGGGGGGGGGGGGGGTGTGGGGGGCTCCCCCCCCCCCCCCGGTGCCAATGTCAGAAGCGGAAGAGTTGCAGCAAGCCCACTGCTCTCTTCCTGGCCCTGGCAGAGGATGGGGGTCAGGGAGTTCCTCTACGGCGGACACCCAGAATGACATGGTGCCCCCCATCTCTCCCCAGATTCAGCACTGCCACGCGGAATGCGTGACGGACACCATGATCTGCGGCGCCCGCTTCTGCAACCCTGAGGGCAGTGCCTTTGCGGTCACTGGCTTCGAGCTCAACGAGATAATCCACTATGTCCTGGCGTAGCCCTTCCTGGCCGCAGGAGAGGGGACCATCTGGAGGCAGGCCTGGAGGGGGGGGGTGAGACAGATAAAACAGAGGCTCTCTGGGCATCCTGCAGAGGGGGCTCAGGGAACAGGCATCAGGGGCCCTACTTGCCTCCCCCTTTTAGGGCCACAGCCCCCAAAACACTCCCTTCCACTGTCTGCACTACGGGCAAGGCGGGGGGCACAAATCCTCATGTGACCCCCCCCCCCCACCATTGCTGTTCAAAGCCCCAAGGAGCTGCTGTCTCTGCCTTGCCCCCCCCCCAGCAGACCACTTACTCTGGCTCCAGAACCAGGGACACCACCGTCCTTGCCCAGCGGATGGGGGAGAAGAGGCAAGAATATTTCCCGGGCCTCACACTCACAGACCCAAAGAACTTGGGGGGGGGGAGGGAAGAAACTGCTCAGGCACTGAGAAATGGGTGCAGGCTGGAAGAATGATTGCGTCCCCCACCTGCCCCCTGTATCTTAATAATATATCCTCCTGCTCCTCCTATTAGAAAGGCCCTTGTCAAGGGTGGTGCTTGGCCCCAACGAGGCTGATAAAAGTTGGCAGCTGTCTCTGATGGAAGTGGGCTTCCATCGCCCAGACCCACGGGGTGCTGGGGTCCCAGCTGAAGTGGCGCTTGGCCTGGAGGCGGCACAATTCTGCAAGGACGGCCAGTTGCAGGCCTGCCCGTCCCCACCAGGCCTGGCCCTCCTACAGCTTCTCTCCCAGCTACAAAGGGCCCAGTGCTGGTGGGAGACCCTGGCCTTGCCCCCCACCCTACAGTCGCCGCTTGCTTGGGGCGGGGGGGGGGCACTAGTTTTTCTAGCTGGGCCACAGCTCAGTCCTGCTGTTCTCTGCCTCCCACCAGGAGAGGCTGCACAGGAGGGTTAGCCCACTGATGGCCACATTTATTTATTTTTTACATCTATTGCTGTAGCAAGAAACGGAAAGTAGAAGCTGAGCAGCAGTTCTTCAAACCAACCATGCGAGGGGCAGGGAGTCATATTAGGTTGTTTCTTGTGCCAGGGAAAGAGGATCAGCCCAGCACCAGGACCCTCTTGCACCCCAGTGGCAGGACAGGACTAGTCCCCCCGCCTCCTGGCACTCTGATCACTAGCCAGCTGCCCAGTACCCTGCGGCAGGAGGGGGCAGGCCCCTGGTTCTCCCCAGGTGCTGGACTCCACATCCCGCCCCAGTCCCTGATGGACTGGAGAGTGGCAGGTTCCCCTGGCCCAAGAGCAGCGAGAAGCCCCCAGGAGGGTCTCCGTGGGTGCAAGTCAGGTCGCGAATGTATTGTGGTTCACACGAGTTTTTTGTTCAGAGTTTTCGCCATTTCTGTCTACGAGCTGAACTGTGTTTTGCTAGATGAATAAAGACGTTAACTGCTAGCCACTGGTGTGGAAGCATTTGTCTGGTTTTGGAAAGGGAAAATGCCTTTTGCTTCTTGGCCCCATGGCCACAGCGTGTGTGTGTATACATACGGCAGTCTCACAGCTTGTGCGATTGCAGCTTTGCTTGGGAGGCAGGAAAACGAATGAATGGGGAGTCAGAAAGGGCAATTTTGAGACCTCACACCCTCTTCCCAGAGGCCTGTAAGTGAGGCAGAGGGCAAGGCTCACCCCAGACCCGTAGGGATGCGGGGAGCGGTTGGGGGGTTTCCTGGCTGTGCCCCATTTGGCCTCTGCATGCGCACCCCCAGAACCAGACCCTGGCATAAGGTGCCAGCCCACTGGAGCGCGTACCGAGTGCAGCGCAAGTCACAGCTCAGCCTTGGGCTTCCAGGACTTTGGGCAGCTCTTCCTTTACCCTGCTGCAAAATGGGAATGCATAGAACGGCCAGAGAAAAAAATAGCCCCCTCCGTGTCGACATTGCTTTTGGCAGGATGACTGTTGCAGGAATTTATGTATAGGTTGGGGGGGGGTGCCCCTCCAGCAGATATCATGCACATGCAGCCCACTACCAAAACCAGCACAATCGCTTTTGTGACACTTGTGACTTGTCCCCACAAAACACTTCATCACAGTTTCTTCCTATCTATTCAAAGGGCCTTTGCTGCACAATACCTAATGTAAGAATTCACTGATCAATGTATCTCTGTCCTGGCTCACTGGGAAAACTTCAGAAATTCATCTAGACGTGAGCTCAGCTCCTCAGCAGCCCCTCTGCCTGAGTGATAATCCCTGGCATCCTGATACCTGAGTGCCAGACAGGTAGCCATTCCAGAAATAACAAACCGAGATGGAGACAAAAGGGTGGGATGAACTTGGCTGGGAAACAGGGAAATGTAAATATCTCTTTTGTTCCACTTGATGGGTGTTTGGTGGAGGGCAAGGAGAACCATGGGGCAGGGTCCAGGATGCTCAGATTCCTGCCACCAGACCTCCCCTTTCATGATGTCACTGTGATGTAGTTGGGGTGGTAACATGGGGATCAGCAGCTAATAAAAGTTTGGGTTCTCTCTTGTTCCACCTGGTGGCAGGTGGGAGTCCTGTCGCGACAGTCTTCAATCAAGACCAAGCCTCCTGGCTGCTGTTTTGCTCTGGTCTTCCTGGCTGGTGTCCTTGCTTTTTGTCCAAGGGAGCCCTCAGATTTCTCCGTTAACATGGCCCTTCTGCCCTGTGGCTCCCTTAAGCAACATTGCTGCCTCTCGGGTTACAGTGGGGGGACATCTAGGCTGGTCTTGCAGGGGGAGAGACTGGGGGAAGGAGCCACTGTTCCAGGGGACTCCCCCCCCCCCCAGGTGACCTCCTCCTGTGGTCAAAGGGGACCAAGGGCAAGGGGCTCCTCTGACTCCAGCGCTTCCCTCCTGGCTGCACAGAACAGCACCAAAGAGCCTCTGGGCCAAACTCCAAGGGCAGCTTGTGTGCAAGTGGAGGAATGCCAACTTTGGCAGAGTGTTGCAACAGCGTGCAGGGCTGGAAGCAGCCAGGCCAGCTATAAACAGGCTCCGATCACATTTCTCCCTGCACAGGCGTTTGGGCAGCCCCCTCCTCCTCCTATAGGACTCTTCTGGAGGCGGCCAGGCCCTTGCCCTGCTCAGGGCAGCAAAGGATTCCTGCAAACCAAGTGGCCTCTTGCCTCTGCCCACCTCCAGGGGCTGGCAGCTGCTTGGAGGAGCCTTGGGGAAGGGGCTCCTCTCTGGGCTGTTCTGCAGCTCCAGCCCAAGCCCCCCAGGGCCAGAAGGCAGCTGCAGGCCCTGGAAGAAGAGGCGGCTTGCCAAGGGAAGTCAGGTGCTCCGTGGAGCAACGCACTCATGACTTCAGCCCCAGCCAAGATTTCTCTCTTCCCTCCGCCACTGAGCCTGAAGGGCTTCTGGAGAAGGCAAAAGGCAGAGACCCTGCTCCCTGGCAAAATGGGGGAATGTAGACGGGCAAAGCACCCATGGGGGGTCGACTCCCCTCTGCATGGCCTTTCACACAAAAAGAGCTGGGCTGAATCATAGAACTGCAGGGCTGGAAGGGACCCCAGTGGTCATCCAGTCCACCCCCCTGCAAGGCACCCAGCATCCTGTTCTCCCAAACAAGCAGGAGTTCAGCCACTCATGCTGTCATGCGCACAAAGAACATCTTCTCTCCTCTCCTGCAGTTTCCAGCAGGTGATATTCAGAAGCTTGGCTGCCTCCAGCTGCCGACAGACCTCTTCCCCTTTGTAGAACCATCCAGGTTGCCTGCCTCCTGCAGGCAGGAGTTCCACAGTTCCTCTCATCCGTCCTGACTCTCCCAGCATTTGGCTTCCTTGGACGGTCCAGGAGTCCCGGTCTTCTGAGAGGGAGAAAAACCTTCCTGCCTCCATTTTCCAAACAAGGATGCGGAGGGGAAGAGGGAAGCAGGAATGGCTGCAGGGGGAGATGTGTTAGAATTCCTGCTCCGTGATTGCAGTCATGGGACTTTTGTCTTTCACATGACAGTGTATGTTTTGACTCCACAAAGTGGGAAATGACGGAGACAGGATGTCTGTGTTACTGTGTTCCGTGAAGGGGGACTATTGTCCTTTGTTCTTTTTCTCTTTGCTGTCTGATGCTAGAGAGAGAGGGAGCCATGTTGCAGTGCTCCGTGTGTGTTTAGATGTAAATAAAGTAGATTAGCCAAAATGCTGAGTTCTGTCACGCGCATGATGCGCAAACTCTGTGGATCCCTAAGTGTGCCGCTGTCGGTTGGCATCGGTTGCTGTGATGTTCAGGCTGAGGAAAGCTTTTGAAGCTCCCGAACGAAAGACCAGGAGGAAGAGAGCATGCCAGTCGGGCATGTGTCTGTGCAAGGGTCCTACTTGAGTGTAGGCTGAATCCCCTCCTCCCCCCACTTCCTGCACCTCTCAAGCATGGCAGAGCTTCATCGCCTTGAGGGGCAGCCTCACTGCATGGCTCTTAAGAGAGATGGAAGACTCCCCCCCCCCAGCCACACACCCCTCCTCCACCTCCAGCTGCAAAGGCCTCTCTTCACCTGCCTCTCCTCCAGCAGCTGGAAAGGCAGATCATGGCAGGGGCACCCAAGGATCATCTAGTTCAACCCCCTGCCATGCAGGAATTCCTGGCCATCCGACCTCTGCATAGAAACCTCAGAGGAAGGAGAGGCCGCCACCTTCCTTCCTGATGTGTCATCGGGTAAGTTTTAAGCAAGATATTTTCAAACTTTTCACGTTGGCAACACACTTTTCAGACTGGCATTGTTTTGCAATACAGTGGTACCTCTGGTTGCGAATGGGATCCGTTCCAGAGGCCCATTTGCAACCTGAAAAGAAAGCAACCTGCTTCTGCACACGTACAGGTCGCAATTCGCCGCTTCTGGGCATGCGTGTTGTGACATATTGCACGTCTGCCCATGCTGGAAAACCCGGAAGCAACCCTTTCCGGTACTTCCGGGTCACTGCGGGACGCAACCTGAAGCAAACGTAACATGAGGTATGACTGTACAGTAAGGCTACAGTCAGGTTAACCAGAGGTTAAACTAACCCATTTCCAGCCCCTGGGGAAACGTAGGGGGCATTCGCAAGACATGCCGACCCACTGCAGCTGGCTCAATAATGTGTTGCGACAGAGTTTGGAAAGCTCTGCTTTAAACCATTGGTTCAAGTTCTACCCTCCACAGGAGCAGAAAAGCAGCTTTCTTCTGTTTGTCTCTTTTCTGTCCTCTGCAGAAAGGCTCAAAGTCATCCCTATGTCTTCCTATCTGTGTGTGCCCCCCACCAGAGGGAGGCCTGGAGGGTGGCATCATGAGAACAGGCCTTTTCTGCAGTGGCCCCCTGCTTAGGGGATGCTCTGCTCAGGGAGACTCGCCTGGCACCAGGCAAAAGCTTTCCTCTAGAACCAGGCCTGTGACCTTTTAAAAGTGGGTGGGATGTTTTCAATGTATTCCCCCCCCCCCTTTGGTTTTACTGCATCCATGGTCTGGATAGGGAAGTTTTTAACATGTGATGTTTTGCACACTCAGCTGGGCAGGGCACAAACATTAAATATTATTATTATTAGGCGAGGGTTTCTTTGTCCGTTCAGCTGCAAGGCTCTTTGGGCCAGACGGAGCAACTGTCAAGCGTCATAAATAATGCCACGGCAGCCGTCTCTCGCAGGAGCACGATACAAAAGGCTTTTATTAAAAGGTTAAAACAGTCCAATACTGAAGTGTGTAAGAAAGGTCGCAGCAGCAAGGCTCAGCTCACAGTGGTTAGAGACGCAGATGCAGCCCGGGCCGCAAAGGACCCCCCCTGCACCGCCAAAGCCCTTCTGTACGGTGAGTGCCAGAGGCGGCCCCACCCGGGGTTAGGTTTGTGCTTGGCTGAGGTTCGGGGAGAAAAGAGGGGGGAAACGGAACACGTAGAAAAAAGTATAAAAAACCTTGGTTGTGCAGGTTTGCCGGGTGGCGATGGGCTGACCACAGCCCTCCCTAAATGCACCAAGCTGGACAGGCAAGGGGGGGGAGTTGCAACCTCACCCCCCCCAGTCCAGAGAAGAGGCTCGCGTTGTGTCCAAGGCACCGGCCTGGGGAGGGGTCCAACGCTCCCCCCGCCCGCATCCCCCCACCCAGCAGACAAGCACAGACAGGAAGCAGCTCCTACAGCTAGAAGAAGAATCTCTACCCCCCCCATTACACCCCACGCAGGGCCCACGGCTCCTGCCACCCCCTCATGCACCCCACCCTCCTATGCAAATCTCCCACCCCCCACTATTCCCTCCCCTCTCAACCTACAGCCACGCGGCTCAGAGACCCCCAACACAACACCACCCTGCCCCCAAACCCCAGGTCCAGCCGGCCCCGTGTGGGGTGGGTCCAGACCAACCCCGATTCGTAGCAGCTCCGCACCCCCTCCTCCTGCACCCCCAAACCTCCCCACCGCCCCCAGAATACTGCAAAGGTCAGAGGTAGCGACTGGAGAGGCAGCTGGTTAGGGGCCCGCCTGCTCTGTGGGGCAGGGCAGAGGGCGTAAACACGAGAGAGAGAAAGGCATGGCAGCCGTGGCAAGAGGCACAGAGCTGGCAGGAAGGCTAGGGGGGGTTGTAAACAAGGCAGAGGCCCTCCCCTCTCGGCCGAGGTCCCCTGGGAGCCCGGTGGGGGTGGGGAGGGGGCTCAGGAGACGGGGCTGGTGTGCTGGGGGCGCCAGAAGCACCACTTGCGCCGCGAGTGCTGCTTCTGAAGCATCTCCTCCTCCAGCTGGCGCTCCCTCTGCAGGCGCAGGTAGCGGTCCTCCTCCTTCAGGTACCAGATCGGGGGCCAGCGGTGGCGCTCAAAGTGGGCCTGGTTCTCTGGGGGGAGGAGAGAGACAGGGAGAGGGGGCTGTTAGGATCTAGTTCCGTTCCCCCTTAAAAGGGTCAAGGCAGGACTGTTGTGTGTCACATGCCTGTTTACTTCCAGCACAGTCTGCTGGGAACTTCCGTTTTGTATATATCTTTTGCTTTGCTGCTGTTTTGCTGGAGACGAAGGGAAGCAGACATGTTTTTCCCTTTGTTCCTGCTGCTGAATAAAATGCTGTAAAATACAGAATTAGTTTTGTATGCCACAGCTGCTGCTCGTATTTTGTTAGCTAAAAAGTGGAAAACCCAAGAATTACCAACAATAGAAGAATGGCAGATGAAGATGATGGATTTTTTGGAGCTGGCTGACCTAACCGGAAGAGTCCGCGACCAGAAGGAGGAGGAGTATCAGGAAGAGTGGAATAAATTTAATGATTACTTAGTTAAATTTGTTAAGTTAAACTAACTGGAAATAGCTTGCAGATACTTAATGGGCTTAGGATTTTATTTATGTTAAGTGATGAATTAATATGTTTAATTCTATAAGGGGAAGATTTAAGGATGTGAATGTTTAAGTTAAATTTCATAAAAATTGGGATTTGGAAAACCGTTAAAAGGACATGCAATGAAATTCAACCAAGGGGAAGCGAGGGAGCCACTTAACAAAGTTAATAACTGTAATTTTCAATAAGGCTATGATTTATGTTTGTTTGTCTTGTGTGTTTGTTTGTTTATAATATTGTGAAAACCAATAAAAAAAAATTGGGGGGGGGGGAATGCTGTAAAATACATGGCTCTGTCTGCCTCTTCTGCTGTGAGAAGATTTACACACTCTTCTGATAGAGCGTGCACGGGTCTCTAAACGTCTCTGAGGGTCATGTCGCTGACTGACTGATGCTGTTCCAAGGGAGACCGGTGATTGTCCGGCTACCGGCCGGTGGCTGGAGCCAGCTGGGGGCCTTGCCTGATGCCCTGTCTCCCCAGCAGCATCCCAACAGGAGCATCCAGCACAGACCCCGCCACCTCCGCAATTCAACGCCTCCCAGAAGGGCAGCCCCAGCCCCACCATCCCTTCGCCCGTCTAGTGCCCCACACCTGCAATGCAGGAACCACACCTCCTGCCTCCCTGGGCAGAGGGCCACCCCCCAAGCAGAGGAGCTGTGCCGCCCCCCAGGCAGCGGTTCCCCCGTGCCCAGGGGCATCTGCCCCACACCCTACCTGGAGACATGCACTTCATCTCGCGGGGGAAGCGGCGGCAGACGCTGTTGTAGTTGGTGCAGAGATAGTGAAGGCACCAGGCAGCCAGCTGGCGGGCGTTGTGGAACTGCGGGGGGAGGAGAAGGGCAACGGTGAGGGGCACAGAAGCAAATGCACGGCCCCCACCCCGTCTCCAAAGATCCCTGAAGCGACTCTGGGGGTCATCTGGCCCAACCCCCTGGGAAGGCAGGACTCTGCAGCTGCCCCATATGGGGCTCGAACCCGCAGCCTTGGAGCAGAAGACTCCAACCAACTGAGCCCTGGGTATCTTATTTTCTTCTTAAATTGTGGTGCCCAGAACCAGACACAGCGCTCCGACCGAGGCAGGAGAGAGCGGATCTGTGCCTTCCCTTGATCCGTCCACTATCTTGATTTTGAGAATGACTCCAAGCCACAAAATTCACCAGGCCGGGGGGAGAGAGGTCTGCTCAGTGGCAGTGCTGTGAAGGCAGAAGGCCCAGTCCTGGCAGCAAATACATCTTTTGGAGGGGCCTTCAGACACCCCATGTTCCCAGGGGCAGAATCCAGAAGCCCCCCAGGGCAGACACCCACACCCAGGGCTCCACCCCGCAAAGGCTGGGTCTCGTTCCATCTTCACTGCAGCTGCGTCCGCTAAAAGGCTTCCGCTCTCAAGAACTCCAGACAGGGACGCTGGTAGCTGGCAGAACCTCAGCTGCCCCCCCAGAACAGACTGGCAACTTCCAATTTGTTATTTAAAAACTCGCAGAGTTGAAAAAAAAAAATCTCTCATAAATTGCGTGTTGCGAACGGCTCGGAGGACCCTGCAAAAATCTCCTTTGGTTGAATTTATCTTCTTTGCAGCTAATAGCTGTGATCTCTTTTGGGTCCCTTCCAATTCTACACTTCTGGGGTTCCAAATACGGACACAGGATTCCCTTTCCATAATACAAAGTGACATTTTGATTTTTCCTAATGGCCTCAAGAACTTTTCCAGCCTAACATTGCACTGTTTTTCCCCCCAGGGGGAGAGTTCTGTTAATTCTGTTGGATTCATTTGTTTAATTAGTTCAATAACAACAACAATAATTAGTGAGGGAGCCTGTGGGGCCGATGAATACCTGCGTCATCTCCAGGTAGAGGATGACCTGGGCATCAATCTCCACCTTCTGCAGGCTGGCATGGACCAGTTCATCCACTGCGTACTGCTCTGGGGAGAAGACCGGGAAAGGGCCTCAGACGGGGAGAGGCAACCTCACCCCCGAGAAAACCCAGGAATGCACTCTGTGTATGCTCAGTGGCCCCGCTGCCGCTTCCCCCAAACCCACCCAGGGCTCAAAAGAGAGCACATTCTCCCCGTGACAAGGCTCAAAAAGGAGCACCTTCTCCCTGTGCTCCTCTCCTCTCTTCCCTGCACACATATACTCTGCATATACTCTGTGTATGCTCAGGGGCCCCACTGCCACTCCCCAGAACCCACCCAGGGCTCAAAACAGAGCACATTCTCCCCATGAAAAGGCTCCCTGTGCTCCTCTCCTCTCTTCCCTGCTCCCAGGAATGCACTCTGCGAGTGCTCAGAGGCTCCATCGCCGCTCCCCAGAACCCAGACAGGACAAGCGAGAAAGAGGCCCCTGCTTCCATTCCCTCTCTTCCCCACCCCCAGCGCTGCTTCCCGAGAGGTTAATGCCCCCCCCCACCCGCTGCTGGCCGGCCCTCCAGGCTCGGGGACTCATTGATCCCAGGGACGCTGCGTCCCCAACAAACAGCCTCATTATCTTATCGGCAGCTTACATAAGCGGCCTCCAGGCAGGAGGCAGCAGCGGCCAGATGGGTGAGCGGGGGGGGGAGCTCCTCCTCCTCCCCCCCATCCGGGTCCAGCCCAGCCAAGGACTCACCGGTCAGGGCCTGCAGGCGGGTCAGGCAAAGGCGGTTGGTCAGCACCAGCAGCTCCATGGCGTCCAGGTCTGGCGTGGGGACAAAGAGGCCCGTGTAGAGGAACTCCAGCACGGCCCGCAGGCAGGCGCAGTTGGTGCCCGGCAAGGCGACCTGGGGGGGGGCAGAAGGGTCTCTGGAGGAGCTGCCTTGGCCTGGCCCCCTATCCTCCGACTTTTGCCCATAGATCTCAAGCAGGCGTCTTCGCCAGCTCTGCATTTACAGGAACTGGACGGGTGGCACCCGGAACTCCCTGCCACTTGAGATCAAGCAGGCGCCTCCAGGGCCAAACATTCTGGCTTAGAAGACAAGCCTGCCCAGAGGCCGAGAGAGAGTCCCTGTGAGATGTCAGGCTTTTCGTCCGTTGCTATTTTAGCTTTGGAAAAGCCTCACTTTATTGTTGCACCTTTTCTGCAAACTGCCTTGAGGTTTGCTTTTCCGTTTCGTTTTACAATCAGGCGGTGCATCAACTTCAGGAAATAAAAATAAGGACGCCTCTGCTCTCCTCTTGTCCCCGTCTGTCCCGGGCAAAGTCACGCACCCCCCCCAACCCAGCACTTTCCCTCGCTGCCCCCCAGTCGCCCCCTCCAAACCTCCCCACCCGGCCCTCCAGCTCCTCCCTGGACTTGGGGAGATTTCTTTCTGGGGGGACGGAAGCTGCTTCTGCCAGCAACCCAGAAAGAGCCCCCTTTGCACACTTGCCTTGCCACTTTACAGTTAGCCGGGGGGGTGGGAGGCTGAACCCCCCCTCCCCCAAAGGGGAACAAAAGAGCCTCTGAAGCCCAGACAAGACGGAAGCAAGACCATTTTAGGCAGGCCGGGGGGAGGCCAGGGTGGCGCCAGGAGGGCCTTGGCTGCCGCCCCGGCCCCTCGTGAGCCCCGTGACCCTTTCTTTTTGAGATGCCCGATTTATCTCAGGCCCTGGCAGCTCCTGGCTGTGGCAGCACATTCCAGCAGCCAGATGGCTTCGCTGCTGCCAAAGGGGTCGGGAGCGGGAGGGAAAGAGGCCTGGGCCCAGCTTGGGGGTCACAGAGCACGGGGTGGGGGTCAGGACTCGCCCCACCAACACCACCCTTGCCATGCAGAGAGAAGACGGGTGCCTGGCAACGGGCGCACACTCAGTCGGAAGCCTGACCCACTGTTGCAGGCCATGCCGTTGACCCGCCAGGCCTCTTGGCTCAGCTGCCAGGACAGCCACCTCCAGCCCAGGGCTTCACGCGATGCCAGCGGCAAGAAAAGATATACCGTGTTTTTCACTCCATAAGACGCACTTTTTTCTTCCTCAAAAGTAAGGGGAAATGTCTTATGGAGTGAATGCGTGGTCCCTGGAGCCGAATTGCCCAGGGGAGGAAAACAGGTCGTGCTTTTTTTTTTTTGAAAGAGGGAAGTGGGTGTTGAAACAATTTTTTGCCAATCAGGGAGAGAGATAAGGGACGCTAGAGATAAAGGAGGCTGCCTGGGAGGGGAGAGGTAAAGACAGCAAACTTGCAAAGGGGGGAAACAGGAAGACTAAAGGAATAAGGAGAGAAATTAGAAGAAAAGGAGGAGCAAAAAACTGCTCCAGCTAAGGAAAAGACACTAAGGCAAACAAGAGGGAAGGGGGTGTTGAAAGGAAGCAGCTGATCGGTGGGATCGGGAGAGAAATAAGGGACACTAGCGGAGGCTGCCTGGGAGGGGGGAGGGTAAAAGCACATGGATCCTCATGATTTTTGCACTGGGTCACCCCAAATACACCATCAGATCACATAGCATGTCCATGGCTACAGCCTGCACCAAAAAAATCACGCATCCACTGTTTCGTGGGGCCACAATGGGGCAAAAACGTGGTTACAAAGCACGGATCCACATGGATCCTCAGGATTTTTGCATTGGGCTACCCAAAACTCACCATCAGATCACATGTCTGTGGCCACAGCATGAACCACAAAAATCATACATCCACTGTTTCATTCAGGATATTTTTTTTCCTGTTTTCCTCCTCTAAACACTATGGAGCGAAAAATGCGGTATTTTCATGCGCAGTAGCTCCAGCTGCCCCAGGAAACACAAGGCACCAAAATGAGGGCATTTTGCACCAGCTCAGGCCACAGAAGTGCACAGAAAGGTGGCTTTCAGGCACCTGTGTGGGGCTAGCTCTGGCAAGGGGACAGGGCAAGACTTGCACCTTCCGGAAGGTGCCCCCCCAACCCTTAGCCATTCCAGCCACAGGAGAGCCGAGGGACAGAGCTCACTGCATCCGCTCAGGTGCAAGAGGGCAGCTTTCTCTGGCCCCTCCGGCCCCCAGAACCGTGCCAGCTGGTCATTCGGGGCACAAGGCGCTCCGTGTGGGCTGGATCTGGAAGCCGCAGTCCGGGCAGGATGCTGCCGAGCAATTGCTGGCTGGAGCCACGCCAGGGCACCGTGGGGCACCTGTGCGCAGAGCTCTGCCCGCCTTGCCAATCTGCTTCCCGGCCAAGTTCAAAGTGTTAATCTTAGCATATAAAGGAAGCCTGGGACCAGTGAGATCACCTTTCCCCACATCTGCCCACTTAGATCTGTGGGACTGGCACTTGTACAGGTGCCACACAATATCCCCACCGCATCTGGGAGAACATTTAGTGCGGCAACACAAACAGTCTGGAGTTCCTGGCCTGTTGATATCAGGCTTTGCTTTCGGCTTATTCAGACCAGCCTACCCAAATATTTAGAAAGTTTGCAAGAATTTTAATTGGTTTCTGTCGATTCTAGTCTGGTTTTAACTGTCTGAATATTTATGGCCGTCAATCTTTTAGTGATAATTTTATTGTTTTAAGCTTATTGTAAAACACTTATCGTCCGTCCCCCCCACAATCAAGCAGCATATAAGTTTCCTGAGATAAAATAAACAAACAAGCTGTTTAGAAGTTTTGCTTTTCCTCTTCCCTCCCTGCTCCTTCCTCTTCGTGTGCTGTGTCTCACTGGTTATCATCCTGCAGGGAGGGACTCTGATTGTATGGAAGCTGCTCTGGGAGCCTTTGGGGCTTAAGAGCGGACTATAGATGTGCTCTTTGCACGTAATAAAATACCCCAAAATGGACTCTGAAATCCCCCACCCCAAGGATGCCCAGCCAGCACCCTCCCTGAAGGCTCAAACTCCCACCCCAAGAGGGGCCCCCACCCAGTGCCCTTTCCTGGCCCCTCCGCTGCCCCCCACTCCTCACCTCCGCAGCGCAGCTCTCCCGGAAGGTGCTCCCAAACATGGCGACCATGAAGTCGCAGCCGGCCAGGAGAAGGGGCTTGTGGGCCGGCACCAACCCGTCGTCGACCACAAAGACAACATCTGGCAGGGAAGAGAAAGGGGGCCGTCAGGGGGGCTTCCTCTCAGAGCTGGATGCAGGAGTCACGGCTCAAGAACCCCCTGGCAGGTGGTCCCCCAACCTGGGCTGAGAAACCTCCAACGAAGGACAGCCCATCTCCCCGGGGAGGCTGTTCCACAGTCACCCAGCTCTGATCCTCAAAAGGGTCTTCCTAACATTTGATCAGACACTGCTTCAGATCTTTGATGGTGGCTTGCTGCCCCGTCTGCCCTGGGACCAGTGCCGGATTTATGTATAAGCTAAACAAGCTATGCCTTAGGGCCCCACTCTCTTGGGCCCCCCCAAAAAAAATTAAAGGGGAAAAAACTGGATGTACATTTCCAAAATAGAAGATAAAAAATAAAATAAAACCTACATACAGCAGCAGTGTTTTGTGTTGTGTCAGCTCCTATGATGTAAGCCTGCTAGCCTGCTCCCTAAAATATCACTGGTTCATAATTGTATTTCAATTCAACAATCACTACATATTTTGTTATATGCAAATGGCTTTAGATACTTATTAGGTCCATAAATTACCATATAGCATCTATTCAACACAAAAAACAACAATTTGTTGTTGACGAAGGACAGCTGGACATAGAAAGGGCCCCATTACCTTCAGGAGCTGAGGGCCACATCAAACCTGAATCCGGCCCTGCCTGGGACAGCCCTTCATGGCTGTCACAGCTGTCACGTGACTTCCCAGTGTTGGGGTTGGACTGGATGACCCCTGGGTCCCACTCCAAAATCCTGCAATTCTCTTCTCTCCAGCCGCTCCTCCCCGGAGACTTGCCCCCCTCCCCCTCCTCCCTTCCTGCCCAGCTGAGCCCCCACCCCAGACCGCCCCCCTCTGCCCCCTCCTCTACCTGCAAAGGTGCCCTTGCTCAGGCACTCCTTGATCCGGTTGGCGCGCCGGACGTGGAAGGCCTTGGTGATCTCCCGGTTCATGAAGCTCTCCTTGTTGAGGATGTTGGCCACCATCATGCGCAGGTCAAACACCTCCAGCAACTCAGCGATGGCCGCCACCTGCATCAGGTCGGCGCCGTGCTGCTCCAGCCGCCCCGTGTACAGGTATTCCAACACCGCCAGGAAAGGCCCCGCCTGCACCAGCCCGTCCAGGTAGACGGCCGCCATGGGCTTCTCGCGATGCGTCACGGGGTCGCGCACCGCCTCCTGGCGCATGCTGACGAAGCCCCGGCCCCAGCCCGCCAGCGCCCGCGGCGCACGACCCAAGCGCAGGGGGTCGTCGCTCTGTGAGGCCCGGAGGGAAGCTGCCGCCGCAGCCGCCGAGCCACACTGGATGTCGGCATCCAAGCTCCTAGTCCTCACCGCCGGTTCCTTGGCGCCCGCGGCCTCGGGAGAGTCCAGCGCAAAGAGGTCGTAGAATTTGGAGCAGGACGTGGCCAGGTAGACCCGGTGGGCAAAGATGCGTTGGCCCCCCTGCAGGCAGAAGACCACGTCGGCGCACAGCGGCTGGCGGAAGAGGGCGTCGGGGCCCCTGCCCTCTCCGGGCGCCGGCTCCGGGATGTGGATGACGGGCGGGGGCGGCTTGGGGGGCAGGAAGGGGGCCTGCAGCAGGGGCCGCTGCACCTTCTTCAAGTGGGACTTCCAGAACTGCAGGTGGCGGCGAGAGATGAGGGCGGCGCGGATGGCGTTGTCAAAGACGTCCTTGATGCCAAACTGAGCCACCATGCTGGTCTCGTAGTAGGGGATGCCCAGCTCCTTCGCCACCTCGTGCCCACACTCGGGGGGGAGGATGTCCGATGGTTTAATGGGCCTGGGGGGCGAGGAGAGGAAAGGGCAGGGGGGTCAGGACAAAAGGATGCCAGGCAGAGCCTCTCTGGGCTAAGACAGGGGAAGCACCAAATCCTATTCAATTTTTGCATTACTAGGACACCTTTTCCCCCCAAGGGGGGGCGCATGGTTCTCCCCCTCCCCATTTGTCCTCAGAGCAACCACCATCCTGCGAGGCTGCTGAGAGACGCTGACTGCTCACTGGCAGGCTTTGCGGCTCAGCGGGGATTCGAACCCTGGTCTCCCAAGGCATCGTCCAACTCTAACCGTCACCCTGCACAATTATTCTAGGGGACAAGGTGGGATCAGGAGCAGGTCTACATTTCGGGGGCCCTGAAGCTTGAACTGTCGTGGGGGGCCCTTCGCAGCAAGGAACGAGGTCTGGAAAACCCCCGCCATCATCTTCAATGACAGACCACTACCTTTTAAAATGAATGTAATTACCGCTTCTCAGATTTTGATTAAAACTGCTGTCCTGGATTACCTCACATGTGTGAGTAAAAGTTTCCTAGGCCCCATAGTTTTCAAGTTATGGGGGCAGGGGTGAAAATTAGGGAAATGTTATACATGTACAGTCATACCTCAGGTTACAGATGCTTCAGGTTGCATTTTTTCGGGTTACGGACCCGTCGAAACCCGGAAGTACCGGAACGGGTTACTTCTGGGTTTTGGGGGTCGTGCATGCGCAGAAGCGCCAAATCGCAACTGGCGCATCCACTGTACATGCTGGACTTATTAAAGTAAAATTATTAAGCAATGTGAACTACACACTTGTGGAATTAGTGGCTCTGGAGCTTAAACCTCCTTCGTTTCCTAGCAGACCCACCCCTGGGGGGCATCTCCCACCAGACCCCCAAGAACGGGGGCTCTCGTTTGGCACACAGCCCCGAGAGCATCCTGGGGGTGCGTGTGTGTCTTGGTGCCCCTACTTGGCCAGCGGTCGGCGAGCGCGGTTGACGGCCTCCAGGTCAGCGTAGCGCAGGTCCAGCTGGCATCCGACTAGCACGATGGGGGTTCGCGGGCAGAAGTGCTTGATCTCGGGGTACCACATGCTGGTCACGTGTCGCAGGGAGTTGGGGTTGGCCAGGGAGAAGCACAGCACCACCACGTCCGACCTGCGGAGGGAGAAGGCAGGCGGGTGAAGGCCCCACCACCGCTGGCACAGACTGGCACTCGGCCGAGGAGGAAGAGGCCGGGATTTCCATTCCTAGAGCCCCGTGACGTGGCTCAGGGGCCAGAGAGCCAGGACTCAGAAGGATAAAGGGCAGACAAGCAGTCAAGCCCGGCTGGCATATCGCACATGGAGAAGCCAGGGTGCCCGCTTCCAGCTGATCGGGCCAGGAAACCTCCAAGTTGGAAGGGACCTTGAGAGACTGCAATTTCGCCCAACGTGGAGCTCAGACCCATAACCCTGAGATTCAGAGCCCAGAGCCGCATGCTCCACCAAGAGTGACAAGGCCAGGTGGCCCAGCCAACGTGCAGCTGCCAGCCTGAGCCCGGGAGCACCTGCTCTGCCAAAGGGGAGCCCAAGGGTGAAAATCCACAGGAAGTGGAGAAGGGGGTCTTTCTCTACACCTGGGGAAGAGGGAGGAGGCGAGAAAGAGGCCACAGTCTCCGGGGCAGATGTGAAATAGGAGATGGCCTCCCTCCGCCCCCCCTTCAAGAATTTTGGAAGGCTCAGCGGCCAAGTTGTGAACGTGGAGAACGTGAGTCGGAGGCAGCAGGGCGCCAGGCCGGGTTCCAGAGGCTTGGCAGAGAGCGGGGAGGTGAAACACCAACACTCCCCCCCCCCCAAGCCCAACCCAGGAAGGCCAAAGGACAGCGCAACCCACCCAGAAGTGGAACACATAGGACATGCGAAGGGAGGGGAGGGGGGCTTCCTCTCCAGGCCATCTGTCAGGGATGTTTTCCTTGCAATTCCTGCATTGCGTGGGGTTGGGATAGATGACCTTTGGGGGTCCCTTCCAATTCCATGATTCCGTGCAAGAAATCACCACCACAAACAGACAGCCCCCTCGGACCCTTCCTCCAGAGGGCTGCAAGGCACCCCCTTCCCAGCCCCCTGCCCGCCACCCCCAGGCTGCAAATCTCTGGCCAACCCCTCCTGCAAGGAAGACCGGCTGCAGCAGACCCAGCCTGGGACATGTGCTTGGAATGGCGAAGGTCCCAGGTGGGAGGAGGCTGGAAGCAGGCAGCCCTCTGTCTGGGCTCCACCTCCCGTGGGTCTCCCTATCTCCTGCCCTCCCAGTGCCAGGGGGCACAGGCCCGTTCCCTCCCTCCCACCCACTCCAGATAAAGCTGCCCGCTGCTGCCAGCCAGAGTAGGAGGGACAAGGAACCTGGCAGGCTCTCTTAAATTGGAGCTTTCGCTGCAGCCCCTACATTGTGTGGGGTTGGTCTAGATGAGCTTTGGGGGTCCCTTCCAACTCAACCTGTCCCTGCCCACCTGGGGAGCCTCACCTGCCGTAGGCGAAGCGCCGGTCCTTGTGGTGGTCCCCAAAGGTGTCCCAGAGGCGCAGGGAGATGCTGACCTCGTCCACCACGTCCCGCGAGCGCTCCAGCACCTATAGGTGGGCACAGGGGGGGGACAGGTGGGTCACAAAGGAAGTGGCGGGAGGGTGGGGGGAAGAGTAGGGCAAGGGTCTCCCCAGCCCCCCTGGCCCGCCTCACCTCCTGGCACACGCGGTACTGGTCGATGGCCCAGACGGTAGGCACGTGGGTGGCCAGCAGCTGGTACTGGGTGAGGGTGGCATTGCAGGCCCTGGCGCAGATGAGGCGGGTCTTGCCCACGGCGTTGTCGCCCACCACCACGCACTTGATGGTCTCGACGTTGGGGCGCTCATAGTCCAGGTCCAGATCCATGGGGCTGCGGCTGAGGAGGGCAGAGGGGAAGGGGGGGGCAGGCGGGTGCCCGTCAGGTGCAGCAAACCGGAGGACAAAGAGCCGCGCGGAGACGCCCCATCCCGTCGGGAGAGGGTGGCGGGGCGATCGGGGGTCCTGGTGGCAGGAAGGGGGGCAGCCAGCTCCCACCCCCCAAAAAATGCCCCCCCCAAAGCCCCTGATGGTGGTGGCAGGGTGGGGTCGTTGGGCGCTCAAAGTCCAGATCCAGATCCATGGGGCTGCAGCTGGGGAAGGGGAGGGGGGCAGGCGGATTCTCGTCAGGTGCAGCAGCCCGGAGGACAAAGAACCGGGCGTCTACGGGAGAGGACGGCGGGGCGAGGGGGGGTCCCAGCGGCGGGAAGCCAGCTCCCTCCCCCCCCAAAAAGCCCCTGGCGGCGGCAGCGGGGCGGGGTCGCTCATAGTCCAGGTCCAGATCCATGGGGCTGCCGCTGAGGAAGGCAGAGGGAGGGTAGGGGGCAGGCGGGTGCCCGTCAGGTGCAGTAGCCCGGAAGACAAAGACAAAGACCCGTCGGGAGAGGACGGCGGGGGGGGGGGCCAACTCCCTCCCCCCCCGGAAAGCCCCCCAGGTCCAGATCCATGGGGCTGCAGCTGAGGAAGGCAGAGGGCAGGCGGGTGCCCGTCAGGTGCAGCAGCCCGGAGGACAAAGACAAAGACCCGTCGGGAGAGGACGGCGGGGGGGGGATCGGGGGTCCCGGCGGCGGGAAGGGGGGGCGGCCAGCTTCCTCCCCCCCCCGAAAAGCCCCCCCGTCTCCCGCCCCCCCCCCCCGCCCACCGTCTCCGCCCGGCTGTCGCGGGTCTTCAGGGCCCCCCCCGGGTCGGAGGGCGAGGCTCGGCCCGTCGAGGGGCTGCCCGTCCGGGGGCGTCTCCTCCGGGGCCCCATCCCATCCCGGGCGCCACTGCCGCTGCCGCCGCCGCCGCCGCTTCTCCTCGCTGGGCTGGGCGCCGCTCTCCGCCCTTCGGCCCGACGCCCCGTTATCTCCGCGCCCGGCCACGCCCCCGGCCACGCCCCCACGCCCCGCCCAGCCAATGGCCGCCCGCCGCCGCCCGGACAAAGGAGCCTCCGGCGCCGCAGCGACGCCCGGCCACGCCCCCTCCCCGCCCACCACGTGACGCCCCTGGCCGCGCCCCCGCCTGGAAGGCGCGTCAGAGGCCCGGAGGGAGGCGCGCTCTGTGCATGCTCTGCGGCACCCTCGCCCGCCTGCTGCTTCCGATTCTTCTTCCTATTAGTTAATACAGTGGTACAAAACAAGAAAATCTTTAATAATACAGTAATAATAAAAAGAAACAAGACAGTGGTACCTCGGGTTACAGACGCTTCAGGTTACAGACTCCGCTAACCCAGAAATAGAACCTCGGGTTAAGAACTTTGCTTCAGGATGAGAACAGAAATCGTGCAGCGGCAGCAGGAGGCCCCATTAGCTAAAGTGGTGCTTCAGGTTAAGAACAGTTTCAGGTTAAGAGCGGACCTCTGGAACGAATTAAGTACTTAACCCGAGGTTCCACTGTACTTATTACTACTCTTACTATACTTATTACTATTAATTATTATTATTAGTTAAATGTACGCGCTGCACTTCGCCTGAAGATCACAGGGCGAATTTGTGTTTTTGTTTTTGTTTTCTTAAAACAATTAATTGCACATTATTTAAATTGGATGAACTTGATCCACTGATATCAGCCTTACACTATTTATTTTTGATTTACAAAAGTGTGCAATGTCTCTCGTATTTTTTTCTCTCCATGTAACATTTTTACAAATCAGTTTCCTATCCCAGGGCGATTTGCAGCAAATCGGATGCCCGTTTGCTTCCTCCCTGCGAATTCTTGACTTGCTACGGATGCTGCAAATGCATTTATTTATTTGGGCGTTTATATCTCAAGGAGGGTCCAGGGCTGCCCCCACAGCCCCCCTGCGAGGGAGGCAAGGCTGAGAGGGAGCCCCCAAGGGGAATTGCATGACTGAGGGGGGGATTCGAACCCGGGTCTCTCGCAGGTCCTACTCGGGCTCTCGAACCCAGACCTTTCCAAACGGTGTGTCACTATGCGTTAGTGTGTCAGAAAACAAAAGGGGTACATTTCCCCTCCGGTTTGCTAGTAATTCTGAATTACAGTGTCACGAAATGATGCGTGTCTAAAAAGCTTGTCACCACCAGGAAAAGTTTGGAATGCTCTGCTCTAACCACTAGGCCACCCTGCCTTTGCATGCAGCCAATCTCAGGCTCACCAGGCAGAGTGACTTGCCTGGCTTTCTTCTTCCCGCTGAAGCAATGTGGGGTTGAAATGATATTGCCCCCCTTATTTTTAATGCCAGTCTCAACTACGGGGCTGGCCGCCGCCATGCCCAGCCATGCCACCCCCCAAAAACTCCTGATCTTCGGCTCTGAGCCGCTTGGAGCGCTGCCTGTGTCTCTTTCAGTGGCTTCCGGAGCCCAGTGGGGCAGGGGATTTCCCGGGGGGGGGGCTAAGGGGCAAGGGGGCAGCGCAGGGGGGGCACCGGAGGTGGAAAGGAAAGCTGGTCTCACCAAATCAAAGCCATCCGTTTGGTTGAATTAATTACACTCCACCCTTTTGATTGGATTTTGAAGACGTGTGCAATGAATTGTCGCTGTTTGGCGTGTTCTTGTGTGTCTGTGCCACCCTCCCTTCTGAATAATGCTTTGTTCAGGGTGGGGGGCACTGGGATGGGTTTGCGGATCCAAGGGGGCAGGCGCCAAACTTCTCTGGCGAGGCCCAATTCTAATGACCCATCTGTTCCTCGTTTTAATGTTGTATTTTCATCTTGTTTTTTAACTTGTATTTCAATCAGTTGTTTTCTGTCTGGTGTTAGCCGCCCTGAGCCCAGTCTTGGCTGGGGAGGGCAGGGTATAAATAAAAATTATTATTATTATTATTATTGTTGTTGTTGTTGTTGTTGTTGTTGTTGTTGTTGTTATTCCTCTCGAAGGAGCCCAAGGGAGGCTCTTTTCTCGCTCCCCAGACCCTCTTTGGCCTGCTGTTCTGAGCCGCCTCCTCCTCCCAGTTTGGATTGCGTTGGCGCCCGGTGCGCTGTGACTCGGACTTTGCCTTATCCCTGGGCGTTGCCAGGATTCCTCCCTCGCTTCCTTGGCCTGCCAGGCTGCCCAGCTGCCTTAAGAGGGGCAGGGGAAGAAAGAGCTCCCTCCTTTGTTGTGCTGGAACCGCAGGGATTGTGCAAGCAAAATGGCGCCTGGAGCACCTGCTGGTGGGGTGTGTGTGTGTGCGCTTCCTGTCTCTGAGCAGGGGGGGAATCACTCAGACCACCTGCCCCACTTCCTGCTTTGGGGTCCTGGCTTTGGAGAGGGGCTGTGGGGAAAGGGAAGGGCAGAAAGGTTCTGGCGCTTTATCCTCCGTGCCACAGCGCACTGCGCCCCCCTTTGCGGCAAAGCGCTGCTGGGAGGCATTTGTGAGAAGTGGGGAGGCCCCGATCCACCCTTCCCTGAGCCTTAGCAATGGGGCAGGCAATGGAGGAAGCCTTTGGGTAAGGCCTCTGGGCCCACTCCCTCCCCCCTTGCCCATGGGGCTGAAAGGCCCTTTTGCATCCGGCTGGCAGTATCTCGGTCCAGCCCCACACAAGCGCAAGGGGGGGGGCTGGCGGTTTGGGGGGAAGGGGGGGGGAAGGGGGGGGGGGAGCAGGGCCACTTTGCCGCCTGGAGCAGCAGTCCTGCCGGGTCAGCAGGAGAGTCTGCGGCAGGTTGGCAGGACAATGCGAAAGCTGCCAAGGCAGCACAACAGCTGGCCCCCCCCCCGCGCGTGCATGGACTGGGTGTGCTGCGGAGGGGAGCCCACAGTCCTGCATTGCTCGATATCAGGGGTGGGCAAAGTTTTTGTGGCTTGGGCTGGTTCACGGTCCCACAGAAGCCGCAGTGGGCCAGAGTTGTGTGCATGCATGCGCAAACTCTATTTCTGGCGCTCCTTCTGGCGCCTAATAATAATAATAAATTTTATTTATACCCCGCCCTCCCCAGCCAAGGCCGGGCTCAGGGTGGCTAACAAGCAATAATAAAAACAAGTTGAGTGAATACAACTTAAAAACCAGATTAAAATACAACATTAAAACATTAAAATGCAGCCTCATCACAGGAGGAGAAAGGAAAAAAGAAAGAGGGGGACAGATTCTAAGCCAAAGGCCAGGTGGAACAACTCTGACTTACAGGCCCTGCAGAAGGAAATCAGATCCTGCAGGGCCCTGGTCTCATGAGGCAGAGCGTTCCACCAGGCCGGAGCCACCACTGATCAGGCACCGCTTGGTCTGCCCCACTGTGCGCTGGCTCCGCTCTGGCCGGCAGCTGTGAATGCAGGTCAGCCTCTGCGTAGAAAGTGGGTGGACGCCTGCGCCCCACACCCCTGGCCCTTCTTGGCTGCTGCCTCTCCACAGGAGGCAAGGCGGCTCACAGGAGGAAAAGGTGCACATGAATGCAAATATTAGGGAAAGTCGTCAGCAAGAACCAAGACACATCAAAAAGCACTCAAGCAAATTCAACATTTTCCACTGAAATCGTAAGAACGAAAATAGAGAGCAAAAGTCTGTCCAGCAGCCTTGGCTTCATCAGCTGGAGTCAGTCAGGGCTGGAAAAGCCCTGCAGGGCAGGGAGCCCGTCTTCCAAGAGTGGCAGCCAAGGATCCGGCAAGACAGGGGTCTTTCGCTTCCCTTCTACCCCAGGGTAAGAGGGATGGCCGGCCCTCGGTCTTCTCCAGACAGGATCCAGGGGCTTGGAGCAGTCAGTGGTCATCTCCATCACAGAGTTGACTCCTTGTAGCATCAAGGTCAGCACAGTTCTGGAGCCTTGGGCGAAACAATCCTTTCACACACGCCCAAGCAATTAATATCTCCAGGGCTTCCTGTTTCCTTTGGATCAGGGTGCAAGGGAGAGTTAAGGAAGGAGGCAAAGGGGTTGTTTGTGAGTATAGGAACAGAGTGGGGGCTCCTACGCCCTCACCCAGCAGGCAGCACGTCCTCTGCACTGACTCTGACCCTTGTATCCCATTTCAGCAGCCATTTCAGACTAGTCCCCCGGCCTGCACCCCATTTAAAATAAAATTACAGTCATAAAAACAGCAAGAATATAGCTTTCACTGCAGGTGGTGACAGCAGCCACGAAATTAAGAGACGCCTGCTTCTTTGGAGAAAAGCGATGATAAACCTAGACAGCATCTTAAAAAGCAGAGACATCACCTTGCCAACAAAGGTCCGTATAGTTAAAGCTCTGGTTTTCCCAGTAGTGATGTATGGAAGTGAGAGCTGGACCATAAAGAAGGCTGATCGCCGAAGAATGGATGCTTTTGAATTCTGGTGCTGGAGGAGACTCTTCAGAGTCCCATGGACTGCAAGAAGATCCAACCTCTCCATTCTGAAGGAAATCAGCCCTGAGTGCTCACTGGAAGGACAGATCCTGAAGCTGAGGCTCTAATACTTTGGCCACCTCATGAGAAGAGAAGACTCCCTGGAAAAGACCCTGATGTTGGGAATGATGGAGGGCGCAAGGAGAAGGGGATGACAGAGGACGAGATGGTGGGACAGTGTTCTTGAAGCTACCAGCCTGAGTTTGACCATGCTGGTAGCTGGTAGGCAGTGGAAGACAGGAGGGCCTGGTGTGCTCTGGTCCAGGGGGTCACGAAGAGTCGAACATGACTAAACGACTAAACAACAACAACATTTCTGGCTGCTGCATTTTGGACCGGCTGGTGTTCCCGAGGTGTCTTCAAGAGCAGCCCCACATAGAGAGTTTTGCAATTGAGGTCGCTTTGAGGTCTTAGAGAATCACAGAGTTCCTTCTGCAGTGTTGAATGGCAGGTTGAGAGGAGTTCCCTACCAGGACAGACTTTGCTCGTGTGCTCAAGACATCGATTCCATAAAAAATATTTTGCTGCACTGTGCGAAATACAAGCAAGCCAGGGCTGAACTGATATTACCCTTGCTGATCCGTCTCCCGGGAAAATCAGAGGCTCACTATGTCAGGTTCCTATTGGAAGACCGGACAAATGCCAGAACATTAGCAGTGGCGAAGTTTTTATTGGTGGTTGCAAGTACCAATGATCCCTATCTTTAAGTCTGAACAAAATGCTTGTTTAACCTGGAGGGAGGTAGGCTGTCTGAATTGTGCACTGATTTGTTGGGTCTCTGGACCGTAATAAAGATTGATTTGATTTGAGAATCATAGAGTCAGAAGGGACAGTTGGCCACCCATCCTCTGAAATGGAATCAGAGAATAAGTTTTCCCCAATTCTTTTTTTCCAGCTAAGGTGGGCAAGGGTCAATGGGGCAGGGGGTCAGCCAGACTTCTCCAAGCAGCTTGGCCACCTCCTCAGACTAACAGCAGGGGGTTGGAGTAGATGACCCCTGGGTGTCCTTCCAAATCTAGGATTCCATGAACTCTTAACTCTTCCCCCCCAAAAAAAAATCCAGCTCCCATCTCTTCCCCCCAGCCCCCTGCAGAGCTCTCTCTGGCCTCTGCTGGCCTCCACTCTGGTCATCCTGCCAGTGAATTGCCTGTTCAGGAAAATATCCACAGCAATTTAAGGGTCAGCAATTCTTTTGTCAAATCCCTGGGTCTCGTTTGTCAAAGCCAGAATGAAATCCGCTCACAATAACCAGATAGCTAAACAGTAAAAAAAAGAGAGACGCATTCAGATGCGAAGCCAAAAGAAAGGCAAGACATTCAGGAATGAGCTCTATTTAAAAATAATAATAGCTTGGAGCACATTTTTGGTAGGTGCATCCAGGACATCAGGAGAGTTTATTTGGGGACCACGTTTAGCTAATGAGCCACTCCCTGATCATTCCTGTTGTAGCATCATGGAGTTGGAAGGGAATCAGAGAACTGTAGGGTTGGAAGGGGCCTCTGAGGGTCATCCAGTCCAACCCCTGCAATGCAGGAATCCCCGCTCTAGCATCCAGGACAGATGGCCACCCAACCTCTGCTTCAAAACCTCCAAGGAAGTGTAGGGGTGCAAATATCCAGCGTGTGGGGGTCAGGTGGCATTGCTATGAGGAATTATGAAATATGGAGCAAGCCATTGTGTCCGTGATGAAAGCATTGCGCTGACTGGGTTTGATTCATTGACAATTGTTTCTGATCGAATCCCACAAGCCTCTGCACCTCTGCCATTTGCTTTCTCTACGCCTGACAGGCACGTATAAGCATTCTGAAACACAGGCCAGTTGCTTCATCAGGCATCCTGGGTCATAAAGATGATAGTTAGCTTTGATGTACCTTTCCTTGGTTTTGTTAATCTTAAGGCCAGGAAATAGTTTCGCATGGAGGTGATAAAGAGGCCTAATCTTTCCTTGCCATCCTTCCTCTCCTGTTTACCGCTTGTTTATGACCTCTGGGTTGGCTGAATGCATTCCTCCTTTTTAGTCCTGTTTTATTTACCCCAGAATGTATGCATGCTCAAGTAGGAAATAGTTTCTTTGTAGTTGTAACTTTAACGTTGTTCCCACGTGGGGTTTTTTGAAATGCTCAGCGGAAATCTGATTGGTTCTTACGAACACTGTAAAAAGTTCTTTTGTGAATAAAACGACCTGGGCCAAGGAGTGGAGAGAGAATTATTATACGCACTCGTCCCAGAGTCTTGCTGGTTCAAGCCTCGTGTGTATTTTATTAATCAGAGTCCAATCCTTCCTTGCTTTGGGAACACTACAAGGAAGGAGAGTCCACCGCCTTCCAAGTCCGAGGAAACTTTGAGATCATCTAGTGAAACCCCCCCCCAAAGGCTGAAAGCGGGATCTGCAATACAGGAGAGCAGCTGAATGGCCACCCCAGGCAGGCAGCCGCCCAGCCGCTGTGTTGACATCTCCAGCAAAGACAGGTCCACCAGCTTCCCAGGGAGCAGCGGCCCTTCCACTGATGGACAGATCCTGCCTCCAGGAAGCTCCTCTTCACCTTTTGCCAAAAGCTGCCGTTTCCCACCTTGTTGCATTCCAAACATTTGAGCATTTCAGGGCAGCATAGTTTAGTGTCAAAATGATTTTTTTTAATTTGCAGAATATGGGTAGAAAGGCTTCTTTGTGTCGATGGGGAGATGAGATCTTGCTTGTCTCAAATTAGACCGAATAGAAATGAGATTACCCAGCAAAAGGAAGCGCATGTCTCTCACTGAGATCATATACATACTTAGGATACATATGGAAGAGGCTTGTTTGTAATTATATATTGGGAATGACTCATATCCTTGTTTCACGCTTTCTGGATTCCCAGGATCTTATGGTAAAGTATCGTATTTTTCGCTCCATAAGATGCCCTTTTTTCTTCTTAAAAAGTAAGGGGAAATGTCTGTGTGTCTTATGGAGCGAATGTGTGGTCCCTGGAGCTGAATTGCCCAGGGGCAAAAAGCAGGTAGTGCTTTTTTACTTTAGAAAGCGGGAAGGGGGTGTTGAAAGGAAGCAGCTGATTGGCAAGTGATCGGGGAGAGAGATAAGGGACGCTAGAGATAAAGGAGGCTGCCTGGGAGGGGGGAGGTAAATAAGGAGAGAAATTAGAAGAAAAGGAGGAGCAAAAACTGCTCCAGCTAAGGAAAAGACACTAAGGCAAACAAGAGGGAAGGGAGTGTTGAAAGGAAACAGCTGATCGGCAAGCGATCGGGAGGGAAATAAGGGTCGCTAGTGGAGGCTGCCTGGGAGGGGGGAGGTAAAAGCCCTTGGATCCCCAGGATTTTTGCATTGGGTCACCCCAAATTCACCATCAGATCACATAGCATGTCCAGGGCTACAGTCTGCACCAAAAAATTCACGCACCCACTGTTTTGTGGGGCCCCAATAGCGCAAAAACATAGTTACAAAGCACGGATGCACATGGATCCTCAGGATTTTTGCATTGGGCTACCCCAAACTCACTGTCAAATCACATGTCTGTGGCCACAGTAGGAACCACAAAAATCATACATCCACTGTTTCGTTCAGAATATTTTTTCTTGCTTTCCTCATCTAAAAACTAGGTGCGTTTTATGGAGCGAAAAATATGGTAAATCCTCTCCAAGTATCTATACACCTTCCTGCACAAAGGAGCCCCTTCCTTCCGCCCTCCTGGGCTGGCAGAGGAGCTGCAGGCATAGCCTGGCCACCATTCCTGCTCTGGACTAGACTACTGCCGTGGGTTGCAGCAGGGGCTGCCCCTGAAGACAGACCCGGAGCCTGCAGGTTGCTCTGCGCAGGGACCCCTGGCGATGGAGAGCCCCTCTTGGCGGTGCTGGGAGGCAGCGAGAGGTGCTGAGCCCTGTTTAAAGTCCTGCGTGGGGAGAGGCCTTCCCTGCCTGTCTCTGGAATGCTGCTCTCTCTGGGAGACTCGACCAGCAATGGAACCAGCGCTTGGTGTCTTCTGAGCGTCAGACAAATCCCGTTTTATTTTCCTAGGATCTGAAACTCCTCTGTTGTTTTGAGCCGGTCTTTACTTCTGAATTCCGGTTTGGACACTTTTTGCTGGACTCTGTAATTTAGAGCTGTCTTTCTCCCCTGCCTGGTCCCACTTTAATTTCCTGGTCTCGGCTGCCTGGAGAGCCGTGAACTGACGGGGGGGGGGGGGCAAATGCATTAAAACTGGGGTCAGCAAACTTTTTCAGCAGGGGGCCGGTCCGCTGTCCCTCAGACCTTGTGGGGGGCCGGACTATATTTTGAAAAAAATATATGAATATACGGATGCATATTTCTGCATTGCAGGGGGTGGGACCAAATGACGCCCCCCCCCAATCCCTTCCAACTCTCTTGAGGGGCTCCTTGCCTTCTGCCCACCAAGGTTCATGAGCACCAGCTGCCACTGGGGAAGGGCCAAAAAGGATGAGATAATGCCTTTGAGAATGTGCAGAGTGCCGTCCCTTCACCACTGAGCAACGGCCACCAGACTGAACAAGACGGTGATCAGATGCTTTGAATACTGATTTCTTTAATGCATGGGTAGGCAACCTAAGGCCCAGGGGCGGGAGCCGGCCCAATCGCCTTCTCAATCCGGCCTGCGGTCGGTCCGGGAATCAGTGTGTTTTTACATGAGTGGAATGTGTGCTTTTATTTAAAGTGCATCTCTGGGTTATTTGTGGGGCATTTGTTGTTGTTGTTGTTTAGTCATTTAGTCGTGTCCGACTCTTTGTGACCCCCTGGACCAGAGCACGCCAGGCCCTCCTGTCTTCCACTGCCTCCCGCCTGTCTTCCAAACTCACACTGGTCCCTTCGAGAACACTGTCCCACCATCTCGTCCTCTGTCGTCCCCTTCTCCTTGCTCCCCCCATCTTTCCCAATATCAGGGTCTTTTCCAGGGAGTCTTCTCTTCTCATGAGGTGGCCAAAGTCTTGGAGCCTCAGCTTCAGGATCTGTCCTTCCAGTGAGCACTCAGGGCTGATTTCCTTCAGAATGGAGAGGTTGGATCTTCTTGCAGTCCATGGGACTCTCCAGAGTCTCCTCCAGCACCAGAATTCAAAAGCATCCATTCTTCAGCAATCAGCCTTCTTTATGGTCCAGCTCTCACTTCCATACATCTTTGTGGGGCATAGGAACTCATTAATTATTTTTTCTTTTCAAAATATAGCCCCACAAGATCTGACGGACAGTGGACCGGCCCCCTGCTGGAAAAGCTTCCATACCCCTGGTCTTGTCCATGAACCATCAGAAAATGAAGAAACCTCTGGGTTTTGGCAGGGGTGTGTGTGTGTCCCACGTGGCCCTTGAAGCTGGAGATTGTAGAGATGCAAGAGACCCCCCCCCCCACAGGCGCTGCCAGGCTTGTGCACTGCCCCCTGGTGGTGACGGCTGGTGCAGCAGGCAACCTGGTCGCAAACCCGACCTCTCTTGCTTTCCTTCTCATTTGGAGGAGAAAGAGAGAACTCAGGGAAAGAACTGTTCCCTGTTGGGGGGTCGATGCTTCGGGCAAGACTCCCTCTGTCTTTGCATGCAACATCTGCGTAGCATCTGCGTCTTTAAAGAGGCAGCTCTGCTGTAAACGCCTCCACTTACTCCCCATCCTGCAGAATGTTAACGGAGAAATCTGAGGGCTCCCTTGGACAAAAAACAAGGACACCAGCCAGGAATAGCAGAACAAAACAGCAGCCAGCAGGCTTGGTCCTTATTGAAGACTGTCGAGACAGGACTCCCACCTGCCACCAGGTGGAACAAGATAGAAGCCCAGAACAAAAGAGAACCCAAACTTTTATTAGCTGCTAATCTCCATGTTACACTCCCCAAACCACATCACTAATGCATCACGGTTACATCATGAAAGGGGAGGTCTGGTGGCAGTAAGCTGAGCATCCTGGACCCTGCCCCATGGTCCCCCTTGCCCTCCACCAAACACCCATCAAGTGGAACAAAAGAGATATTTACATTTCCCTGTTTCCCAGCCAAGTTCATCCCACCCTTTTGTCTCCATCTGGGTTTGTTATTTCTGGAATGGCTACCTGTCTGGCACTCAGGTATCAGGAGGCCAGGGATTATCACTCAGGCAGAGGGGCTGCTGAGGAGCTGAGCTCACATGTCTAGATGAATTTCTGAAGTTTTCCCAGTGAGCCAGTACATAGAGACATTGATCAGTGAATTCTTACATTAGGTATCGTGCAGCAAAGGCCCTTTGAATAGACAGGAAGAAACTGTGATGAAGTGTTTTGTGGGGACAAGTCACAAGTGTCACAAAAGCGATTGTGCTGGTTTTGGTAGTGGGCTGCATGTGCAAGATATCTGCTGGAGGGGCAACCCCCCCCAACCTATGCATAAATTCCTGCAACAAGAAGGCTACCCCCGGAACTCCCTGCCTCTTGAGGGGGTGGGGAATGGAGAGCAGGAAAGAATTGCAAGTGAGAGAGAAACGACAGCCTTCAGAGCTACTCCCAGGACTCCTCGCCCAGCAGCCTGTGTCCCCAAGGTCACTTGACTAATGTCAATATTTACGGTGCCAGAGAGGGTTTGGGAAATCCTGCTGTACAGCAGAGCAGCTGAGGGCAGCCTGCAGCGGAGTGGCCCCCCCTTTGCCTCTGCCAGCCTTTTCCTGAAAAGCTCCCAGGAGGCAGAGCCCCCCCCCAAGGAATCCCTTGCAGAAAAACTGCCTTATTGAAGGTTATATTTTCCCCACATCTTATTTTCATATGTTGTAAATAAAAATCTGCCCTTTTCCCTTATGGGGTATCCAAGAGCCCATATAGAGTCCTTACATAGGTTCCCTATCGGTAGGAGAAAATAGCAGAGGCCAACCAGAGAATATTGAGAAGCAAGGCAGCTAGTAAGCCTGATCTTTATTGAACTGTTGCAACAGGGTGCTCCCCTCACACGCAGGAAAGGAGGAGGACCCAGAACCCAGGTGTGCCAGCCCTTATATAGACATTTTAAATTGCCCTCTCTGGAGTCCAAGACCACCCCCAGAAACATCATACATACATCACAGAAGGGGTGTAGCCCAAGACCACCCCCCAGATACATCACACCTACATCACAGAAAAGGCGGTCTAAAACAGAAATTTGAATATTGTTTTTCTCCTGTTGTTGTTTAACTCCTGTCTGGCAGGTCACTTGACTGGATTGCCTGGGGAGCCTGGCCAGTCTTTTGTAGTGATAAATGCATAGTTCCTGGACCAGGTCACAGGCTCACACCCTATTCAAACACAGACATACCCTTAAGACAGGATTTGTGAAGGAAAAGACAATGGGAGGTTTCCCACTTTGACCTTGCAGAGAAAACATTTGCTCAGTTTAGGAATCAAAATGGTTCCAGGTCGGTCTTCCTGTGCTGATCTATGTACATGCTTGGTTGGTACACTTATGAACATTTAACATATATGTAAGACCTCAAAATTCCTATCACACATACATCTTATTCATGTACTTATTCCTTTATGGCATTTGTACCCTGTCCTTTTCTCCCAAAGAGCTTGAGGTGGTGGACACGGTTCTCCCCCTCCTGAATCAATCCTCACAACAACCCCGGGAGCAGGGCCGTCTTTTTCCGGGGGTGCAAGGGGTGCGGGGCACCCGGGCGCCAAATTCCGGGAGACACCAGGCACCCGCTGCTGCAGCCGCCTAAGCTCATCACTATCTAGCTGTTATGAAATAATAAATAATTTTGATCAAGCTAGAAAAGCAAAATACATATATACAGTGGTACCTCTGGATGCGAACAGGATCCATTCCGGAGCCGTTCACATCCTGAAGCAAACGCAACCCATGTCTGCGGGTCGCAATTTGCCGCTTCTGTGCATGCGCGGGACGTCATTTTGAGCGTCTGCGCATGTGCGAGCGGCGAAACCTGGAAGTAACGTGTTCTGTTACTTCCGGGTCGCCACGGAGCGCAACCCGAAAACGCTCAACCTGAAGCAACTTTAAACCGAGGTATGACTGTACCTAGGTATTAACGGAATGTATACCTACTGTTTCACTAAAGGACTTTCGACTTTGTGCGCTCGTTTATCAAAGACACGTCGCGCCAGCGGCGGCGCTTGTCATTCACAACGGCGGCACTTGTCAAGCTGCGCAAAATCAGTCGTGTCAAAGGTGCCGCTGACCACGAGTGAAACATTGCAAATTGCGTTTTAATTTCATCATTTACCATTCAAATTTTGTTTAGAGAAATCGTTTAAAAAAGCATGGGGTCTGACATGAGCATCATAAAAGTGAATTTGGGGGCTAAACTAAATTTGGGGCCACTGGGCGGATCTTTGCACCCCGGTGGCGTATATGCTAAAGACGGCCCTGCCTGGGAAGTAGGTGGGAACAACACAGACTGTATGTAGCTATATATATAACTTCTTATTCAATGCTATTCAGCATATAATATCACTGCAAGATTGATATAAGAACTCCACCCTGTGGATCTTGCCAATATAAGAACTGAATAGATTGTATTTCCTGATCAATCTGCTGGACTTAATTTCTCATAATATGGATGAGTTGGTCTATAGAACCATATATTTTGATATGATATCCTGAATCGCATTTACAGTAATAAGAATTTATATAGCTACATACAGCCTGTTACGTTGTCTGTGTTGTTATCGGTTTTGTATTTACCTGGCAAAGGGTTTGGTAGCGTTTTGGGAGGTAGGTGAGGCTGGAGGGGCCGGGACTGCCCCCCCCCCCAAGGCCACCCAGTGCGCTTCATGGCCAAGGGAGGATTTGAATCCTGGCCTCTCCCAGGTCCATTAGTCCTAAGCTCCAACCACTATACAACACGGTCTCTCATTAATTATAGAACGGTGGAGACGGAAAGGACCTCAGGGCTCATCTAATCCAACCCCCATCATTTCAGCTGATGTCTTCTCATTCCGTCTTTCTTGGACAAATGAGAATAATAATAATAATAATAATAATAATAATAATAATAATAACAACTTATTATTTATACCCCACCCATCTAGCTGGGTCTCCCCAGCCACTCTGGGCGGCTTCCAACAGAGATTAAAAATACATTAAAATGTCGCACATTAAAAACTTCCCTAAACAGGGCTGCCTTCAGATGTCTTCTAAATGTCAGGTAGTTGTTTATCTCTTTGACATCTGGTGGGAGGGCGCCACCACCGAGAGGGCCCTCTTCCGGGTTCCCTGTAGCTTTGCTTCTCGCAGTGAGGGAACCGCCAGAAGGCCCTCGGAGCTGGACCTCAGTGTCCAGGCAGACCCCTGGGGATGGAGACGTTCCTTCAGGTCTACTGGGCCTTTGAGGCCATTTAGGACTTTAAAGGTCAGCACCAACACTTTGAATTGTGCTCAGAAACTTGTGCATCACCTCTCTCTTTATTTCCTGAGCTCTGAAACCTGCCAGCCTCCACCAACCTGCTGCCCCCCCCCCCCAGCCTAAATGCTTTGGACTGCAACTCCCATCCGCTCCAGCCAGCCTGGCCATATGGCACCGAGGCTGATGGGAATTGTAGTTCAAAACAGCTGGAGGGCATCCAGTTGCAGGAGGAGGCTGGCAAAGTCTGCCCTCTCCTCCTTAACTGTGCCTTGTTGTCAGTGGCAAACGGCCCGCGGATGAGCAGCCAAGAGCCCAACTGATTTCTGCCTTTGGGGGAGCCGAGAGGGGCCACCCCGACCCTCCAGAGAGGACAGGCCAGGGGTGCGCATTGTCGCCTTGCAAGCCAGCAGGACCCCTGCTGCGTTGAGCCTCTTTGGTCTGCAGGGGGCGCTACCGGCTAAAGCTTTTTGCAAAACTGAATCTGGAGGAAAGTGAAGGCGGTGGGAACCGAATTCACGGTGGAACAAACAAACAATAAGCACTTGGGCGGCCTCTTGATTTATGAACAGATTCACGGATACCACCGGGTGCATAAAGCCAGGAAATGCAAGGAGCACAGGAAGGAAGGGAGCCATAGGGAACCAGCAGTTCCCACACTTCCCTGCAAAAAGCATTATTCAGAATATCTTCCCACTAAGGAAAAGAATAGCACAATGAAATGCAAAACAGCCACAGCTGATTGCCCATTTGAACAATCCAATTGAAATTATTTATTTTAATTAATTTGACAAAATGTTAGTTAATTGGCTTAATTAATTTCAACAAGAAAGGAGGTTCTGACTCAACATCAGGAATAACTTTCTGTCAGCAAGAGCTATTCAACAATGGAATCCCCTCCCACAGGAGATGGTGGACTCTTCTTCCTTGGAGGTTTTCAAGCTGAGGTTGGATGGCCCTCTATCAGGAATGCTCAAGTTGAGATTCCTGTAAGGCAGGGGGTTATATTAGATTATCCTTGGGGGCCCTTCCAACTCTAGGATTCTTTGTTGTTGTTGTTGTTGAGTCGTTTAGTGGTGTCCGCCTCTTTGTGACCCCCTGGACCAGAGCACGCCAGGCACTCCTGTCTTCCACTGCCTCCCGCAGTTTGGTCAAACTCATGCTGGTAGCTTCGAGAACACTGTCCCACCATCTCGTCCTCTGTCGTCCCCTTCTCCTTGTGCCCTCCATCTTTCCCAACATCTTGGTCTTTTCCAGGGAGTCTTCTCTTCTCATGAGGTGGCCAAAGTCTTGGAGCCTCAGCTTCAGGATCTGTCCTTCCAGGGAGCACTCAGGGCTGATTTCCTTCAGAATGGAGAGGTTTGATCTTCTTGCAGTCCATGGGACTCTCCAGAGTCTCCTCCAGCACCAGAATTCTTGCCATCTCATTTTTGACCACCTCCAACTTACCCAGGTTCATGGTTCTTACATTCCAGGTTCCTATGCAATATTTTTCTTTACAGCATTGGACTTTCCTTTCGCTTCCATGCATATCCGCAACTGAGCGTCCTTTCGGCTTTGGCCCACCCGCTTCATCAGCTCTGGATCTACTTGTACTTGTCCTCCGCTCTTCCCCAGTAGCATGTTGGACGCCTTCCGACCTGAGGGGCTCATCGTCCAGCGCCATCACTTTTATATGCCTGTTGTCTTTGTCCATGGTGTTTTCTTGGCAGGGATACTGGAGTGGCTTGCTGGTTCCTCCTCCAGGTAGATCACGTTTAGTCAATTTGACAAAATGTTAGTTAATTGGCTTAATTAATTTCGACAAGAAAGGAGGTTCTGACTCAACATCAGGAATAACTTTCTGACAGCAAGAGCTGTTCAACAATGGAATGCCCTCCATATTAGATTATCCTGGGGGGTCCCTTCCAACTCTAGGATCCTATGATATTTGGCCTGCTTTTCAGTGCTATGCACCTCATTTTTTATTCTTATTTATATTTGGGCACCACTTCCTGTTCAGTATCACACTATAACAATCATTCCCTCAGCACCTCCATTTCTGCTTGTGCCCTGAATGATCTCCCCCTGCCCAGCTCTCTGTTCTGAGGTTCACGGGGGGGGCGGGGGGAGAGGAGGGAACCCCCATGGTGCTAGTGAAATCATTTGAGCTGCCTCCCATTTGCGCAACTGCTTCGCTGAATCTGGCTCTCTGTTTGCATTTCTCTTGCCAAAGTTCCTGTTTTTCCTCCACATTTGGGCATTTTGTAGAGAAAGAAGCCCTTTTTGGTCCTGTTGATTTGTTGACTTCTCCTTAACCACGCTGGCATCCTCTCGGACGCAGTGGCACTTTTCCCAAGAGTGACGGCTGTTCCAGCTGAGAGCCTGTTGTGGTTTTGAAGAACCCGCAAGCATTCTGAAGAGATTTGCCCTTTCTCGTTCCTTCTCGCCAGTCTTTTACTTGGGGGAAAGTGTCCTCTTTCGGACTCAAACCAGACCGTGTTTGCCTACTTGGCAATCGTCCCCCATGCAGCTATATCTTGAACTTGGCATTCAGGAACGCTTGCCCCTTGCATGGGGGCTCCTGGGTGCCACTTCTGGACATGGGGTTCCCCCCCTCTGCTGGGTTCCCTGGCAAACCAGCCTGGGGCACAGCCTTTTAGGGCATCACAGAAGCTTGACTCTTTATCACAGCTGGCACACATCTGTATTTGTCCAGCGTCTTGGCACGACACACTGGGGAGAAGGTGGATGGAGGAACATTCCTTTCCCTCTCGCCTCACACCAGAACTCACAGGCAATCCATGTTGGAAGATTCAGGACAGATTATTATTATTATTATTATTATTATTATTATTATTATTATTTATTGTATTTATATACCGCCCTATACCCGGAACTCTCATGGTGGTTCACATAAAAAGATCACAGTATATAAAATTAAAATAAAAGCAATAAACCAATAATACCCTGCCCCCAAGAGCTACATTTTAAAAGGGCATAGGATGTCAAACAGATCAACCAAAAGGAACGTTTTTGCTTGGCTCCTAAAGGTGTATAATGAAGGCGCCAGGCGAACTTCTCTGGGGAGAGGAATCCATTGACAGGGAGCCACTGCAGAAAAGACCCTGCTCTCATGTTGCCACCCTCCGGGCCTCTCGAGGAGGAGGCACGTGAAGAAGGGCCTCAGAAGATGATCTCAGGACCCAGGAAGGTTCATATGGGAAGAGGCGGTCCTTGAGGTATTGTGGTCCTGAGCAGTTTAAGGCTTCAGAGGTCAAAACCAGCACTTTGAATTGGGCCCAGAAACTGATTGGTAGCCAGTGCAGTCAGACCAGAATCAGTGTAAGATGCTCAAACTGTCTTGCTCCAGTGAGCAACCTGGCCACTGAATTCTGCACAGCTGAAGTTTCTGAACGTTCTTCAGAGGCAGTCCTACGTAGAACGCATTGCAGTAATCTAACCTTGAGAGCATAGACAACAGTAGTTAGGCCATCCCTGTCCAAAAAGGGGCACAGCTGGACCACCAGCCGAAGCTGATGGAAGGCACTCTGGGCCACTGAGGCCACCTGAGCCTCGAGCAACAGCAAAGGATCCAGGAGGACCCCCCAGCTACGAACCTGCCCCTTCAGAGGAAATATAACCCCATCAAGAGCAGGTGATCTCCCAGCCATCTGGTCTAAAGTCCTTCTTATTGCAGCGTTAAACCATGGAACTCCCTCCCACAAGAGGCAGTACAGGCCACCAACACAGATTCATGGAGGAGGAGATGACTATCGATGGCTCCTAGCCAGGATGGGTCCATTCTGCCTCCACAGTCAGAGGTAGCTGTATACCTGAAGGAGCGTTCTGCCTGGATGCTGAGGTCCAGCTCCGAGGGCCTTCTGGTGGTTCCCTCGCTGCGAGAAGCCAAGTTACAGGGAACCAGGCAGAGGGCCTTCTTGGTAGTGGCACCCACCCTGTGGAACGCCCTCCCACCAGATGTCAAAGAGAAAAACAACTACCGTATTTTTTGCACTTTTTCCCTCCTAAAAAGTAAGGGGAAATGTGTGTGCGTCTTATGTGGCGAATGCAGGCTGCGCAGCTATCCCAGAAGCCAAAACAGCAAGAGGGATTGCTGCTTTCACTGCGCAGCGATCCCTCTTGCTGTTCTGGCTTCTGAGATTCAGAATTTTTTTTTTCTTGTTTTCCTCCTCCAAAAACTAGGTGCGACTTGTGGTCTGGTGCGTCTTATAGAGTGAAAAATACGGTGCCAGACTTTTAGAAGACATCAGAAGGCAGCCCTGTTTAGGGAAGCTTTTAATGTTTGATGCATTCCTGTATTTTAATATTTTGTTGGAAGCCGCCCAGAGTGGCTGGGGAAGCCCAGCCAGATGGGCGGGGTATAAATAAATGATGATGATGATGATGATTCCCTTTGGAGACACCCTTTGCTACAACTCTTCCTTCTCTGTACGGCTCTGAATGGACCCACTGAGGTTCTGCAGGCTTTTCCGGTCAGGGGACAGGGAGGTTGGACGCCCCTCCCAGCCTCCGGCCTCACCCCACCCTCTTTCAGCAGGGAGACTGGAGTCCTGAGGGGCAAGATATATTTCATCTTCTCCTGGGGTTTGGAAGCAGATTTCATTGCCAAATAAGGGAAGGGGGAGAAAGCAGGCAGCCACCCCCCCCCGTCCTTTGCCAGGCCTGGAGAAGGAGGGGGGAGGGAGGCCACCAGCAGGCAAGAGATGGGGGGGGGCCCTCTGAGAGTGCCTGTGGCCAAGTTCCTTATGAAGAAAGAATTTCAGAGGATAATTTAAGGAAGGAAAAAGAGGGAGAGAGGGAGACTCAACAGGACGGGGCTCCAGGGGTGTGCTGACCCCTGTGTCTCAAAATACCAAAAAGTGGGATCGTTCCCCCAAACCTGACAGGCAGTTTTGCTCAGGACCAGCAAAAAGGAAGGGACTGAACAGGAGCCTAACGGATGCCTCTTCTGGGAAACTTGCAAGCACAAGAACCTTCTCTTCTCCTGTAGTTTCCAGCAACTGATGTTCAGAAGCATCGCTGCCCCCCACCCCGTTCGACAGCTCTCTCCTCCTCCACGAATTTGTCTAATATTCTTTTAAAGCCATCTAGGTTGGTGGTCGGGACGCGGGTGGCACTGTGGGTTAAACCACAGAGCCTAGGACTTGCCGATCAGAAGGTCGGCGGTTTGAATCCGAGCGACGGGGTGAGCTCCCCTTGCTCAGTCCCTGCTCCTGCCAACCCAGCAGTTCGAAAGCACGTCATAGTGCCAGTAGATAAATAGGTACCACTCCGGCGGGAAGGTAAACGGCATTTCCATGCACTGCTCTGGTTCGCCAGAAGCGGCTTAGTCATGCTGGCCACATGACCCAGAAGCTGTACGCCGGCTCCCTCGGCCAGTAAAGCGAGAGGAGCACCGCAACCCCAGAGTCGGCCACGACTGGACCTAATGGTCAGGGGTCCCTTTACCTAGGTTGGTGGTCATGGCTGGCTCATGTGGGAGGGAGTTCCACAGTCTGTGTTGCATGAATAAGTACTTCACTTTCTCTGTCTTGAATCTTCCGCCGTTCAGCTTCCTGGGATGTCTGCAACTTCCGGTGTTCTGAGAGAGGGAGAGAAACGTCTCTCCTTCCTCTTCTTCTATGCCATGAGTAATTCCATAAATGAGGAGCATTTCCATAAATCGTGTCACCTGCGCCTTTCCTCTAAATTGAAAAGTCCCGAAGACCCACAAGGTGCCCCACAGATCCACATTCACCCACCTGGCACCAGATGTTGCTCTGGCCCAGCAGTCCATTGACGGATTAGATTGGCACCTGTCCCTCAGTTGCTCCAAGTGTGACTGCCAGGACCAGGGCTTCCTGCATAAGGGCATTAATTCGGGAGCTGCCCCTTGCTTGCTTGTAGGGGGCACATCCATCAGGCCAGCAGGTGACCCCAAAAGCAGTAGGAAGACCCCCCTCCAGGAATGGAGCTCAGAGATGCTTCCAAGCCAGTGCTGAGGTGGGGCTAGCCCCAGATGGTGGGGTCTGCCTCTGCTCTGTGTGTAGGGGCACCTGAGCCCTTTAAGGTTTGGCATGGGGGTCCGAGACTCATAGATGCCCCCAGGGTCTTCACTGCCCCTCTCTCCCCCCTCCAGGGCCGGATTTAGGTTTGATGAGGCCCTCAGCTCCTGAAGGTAATGGGGCCCTTTCTATGTCCAGCTGTCCTTTGTCCACAACAAATTGTCGCTGTTTTTTGTGTTGAATAGATGCTATATGGTAATTAATGGACCTAGTAGGTATTTCAAGCCATTTGCACAAAACAAAATACGTATTTTATCAAAGTAATTGTTGAACTGAAATATAATTAAGAAGTACATCAAGCCATTTGCACATGTTGCCCTGCAACCAGTCCATGCAGAATGGAGGCACCCCATATATAGAAAGGAGCAAACCAGGGATATTTGAGGGAGCAGGTGAGCAGGCAAGGCCCATGACTTACATCAGAGGAGCCTACACAACACAAAACACTCTTGCTGTGTGTAGGTTTTATTTTATTTGTTTGTTATCTTATATTTTGGAAATGTACGTCCAGGTTTTTTCCTTTTAATTTTTTTTGGGGGGCCCCCCAAGAGAGTGGGGTCCTCAGCTAGAGCTTGTTTCGCTTATACATAAATTTGGCACTGGTGGGGAGTGGGCTTTGCAAGGTCACCTGTCACACCAGAGGCTTCTTCCTTACACACATTGTAGAATCGTAGAATTGGAAGGTACCCAGCGGTCATCTAGTCCAACCCCCTGCAGAGTGCAGGAACAGTGGATCCAAGGACCACCGTATGGTCCTTCACGTGTGCCCCGCAGACGGCAAGTGGCTGAATCGCAACGGATGTGTATCAGGACCACAATCACCCTTTGTGCTCCTTGTGCGTCATCTTGAGTCCTGCTTGCAGGGGGTCTGACTAGATGACCCCTGGGGTCCCTTCCAGCTCGGCAATTATTATGCGATTTTATGAACGTGCGGACGCAGAGCCAAAATACTGGAACCCAGAGCCGAGGCGCGGGCAAAATCCACGCATCTTCCGAGGGCGCCACGTCCAGGGGGCTGAGGCTCAGCTGGAAAGCAAGGCTGGCGCAGCTACTCCACTGCCCGGCGGCCAAGGCGGCGGTGGCACCCGAGGACCAGACCCGCCTGGCAGAGCTTCCCGGCTGCTTCTCCTCCTGCGCCCCGACGAGGCGGGCCAAAGGGAAGCTCCGGGCCGGTCCCTCCCCCGGTGGGCTGGGGCTGGGGCGGGGCTGGGGGGGGAGGGAGGTCCTTCCCTGGCTGCCGCCGCGCGGGGAGTCCGGCCGGCCGTCTGTGGGGCGCCGTCGGGGGTCGTCGAGATGGGCAGCGGCGGCGTCAACCTGGAGAAGCACAGCCTGGCGCTGCTGGCCGCCAAGGGCGACGTGGCGAGCGGGAGAGCGGCCGCCAGCTGGTGAGTGGGGGGCGCAGGGGGGCGTCGGGAGAAGCCCCGCGGGACCCACGTCGGGGGGCGGCTGGGGAGGAGGAGGGGTCCTTCCCAGGGCGCCCCTCTGGGTCCCAGACCGCCCTGAGAAAGAGGGACGCTGCCAGGCCTGTTGGGTGCCCACCCGCTGCCAGGCAGCCATGGGGAGCCTTGCGGGACGGGAGGGAGCCGGGAGCCCCGACGGGAGATCTGCACGCCCACCCAGCAGCTCCAGAAAGGCAGGGCTGCTGAAGTTGCCCCCTGGGATCGGGGCCCTACACTCCCCCTCCAAGAACGAGGAGGAGGCAAGGCCGCCCCCTCCATGAAAGGCAGCTGGGGGTCGCCCCAAAGATCCGTCCAACGGGGAGTCAGCAAAGGCAGCTGTGCCCAAGCCTCGCTTTAGGCCAGGGGTCCTTCGCCAGCGTTTGCCAACCAGGTGCCCTCCAGGAGTTCTGGCACCTCCCATCCCAGAATCAAAGCACGGCAGGGCTGGAAGGGATCCCCAAGGGCCATCTAGTCCAACCCCAACCAGTGTGGGTCAGGGATGATGGGAGTTGTAGTCCAAAGTGTCTGGAGAGGCTCCCATAGGTGGGCAAAAGGCCGCAGTGGGTAGTGGCATCCTGGCTAAATGACTTGAAATCACAAGCAAACCCCAAACAGAGGAAAGTCAGAGGGTCATGGCTGCTCCTTGCCCACCCCCTGAATGGGAAGGGGGAAATCGAGGCTCCTGGGCGAGGAAGAGGGAGCCCCACGCCAGGCTGCAAGGGATGGGGCAGGATTCAGTCCTTGGGGAAGGTGCCACCTTGCATGGGGATGGCATTGGCAATGCAGGCTTGCCTAAGGGCCCGTCTGTGCCAGGATCCTTCCCTTCTCAGGGTGGCCTCTGGGAAACCAGAAAGCAGGATCCGGCCCAACAGAGCCCTGGTGTCTAGTAGCCATGGGTAGCCTTATCTGGGTCATCCGGGACCCCCCACCAGCCCTGACTGCCTAGCTATCCTGCCCACAGCCAGTTCAACCAGTTCAGTTTTACTCACCTGAATTAGGGGGTGCATTTTGCCTCAAATGTTGGTGGGCACCTTATAGCTCCCTGGACCCTTTTGCACCCGGGGCCAGGAGCACATACACCCCACCCACTGGGCCTTCCCCACCCCCCTCTCAGGATCAGGCCCCTCAAGGACTCCTGGCACCTCTTGTTTTGGGTAAATGTCAGGTGCTCTTTGTCACCAGGTGATTAATCCCGCTGGCCACCTGCCCACCTGCCCTCACCTGGCCACTGCTTAACTCTTCCCTTCCCAGCCGGCTCTGGCTTAATCCTGCCTCCAAGGACGTCCCTGGAGGAGATGGGACCGTGGGGCTGGCTGTGGGGAGGGCGAGAAGGACACAGGTTATGAAACGGCTGTGGATTTTGGACTTATTTTCCAACCTGCCGAAACCAAGGGGAAAGGCAGCTGGATCAGGCCAGATCAGTCTCATGTCCTCCAGGCAGCACAGTTATATAATCCTGGGGAGTGATGGGAATGGGGGGGGGGGAAGGCTGGCAGGAGAAGTGGAGGATGTGGTTTCTGCAGCTGGAGCAAAGATGGTCCCTTTTGCCACCTCGTTTTTGGGGTTCGCAGTGCGAGGCCTTCTGGGGCTCCTGGGTCCTAAATTTATATGTGTCTTGCATTTCTGCCCTACCTGTTACTCTAAGGAGCTCCAGGTAGAATACATGGTTCTCTCTCCCCCCCCCCCCCCCCCCCCAATTAATCCTAACAACAGCTCTAGACGGCTCCACTGACTAGTAAACTCAGAGGAAACTCAAAGCAAAAATTTGCGGGGAAATGGGATGGTTATAGAAGATACGTTCAAAAATACAAGAATAGTTTTGACTCCGTGCTAGCATTCGAGTCATAAAGGAATTAAAAGAGGTGGACAACAATTAAGAATTTATTATGTTTTCAGAATGTATTGGAAAATTTATAGAGAAAGGTTTATTGTTTTGTGTACAGTCGATTGTAAGATAAAATGTCTGCAAAGGGACTTGACAGGAAGTCAAAGTGGAAGAAAAGATCTTGGAAGATAAAAGGGGGGGAAATATTTACTTTCATTATTATAATTTTGTGTGGGTGTGTGGGTGTCTGCACATATGTGTGTTTTTGTATGGAATGTTTGGGAGGAAATAAGACGGTAAATAAACTAAATATTGATGTATGTAATTTTTATTTCTTCATTATATTCAGTGGTAGTATGGCTGTCTTGTTTTTTGTAACATAAAATCACTCAATAAAAATTATAAAATAAATAAAATAAATCCTAAGAACAACCCTGAAAGGTAGGCTAGGCTGAGAGGCAGGGACAGCTCCCAAGGTCACCCAGTGAGTTTCCTGGCAGAGTGGGAGGATTCGAACCCTGGTCCCCCACTCTAACCACGGCGGCATCACGCCAGCTTCGCCCTCCACCCGCTTGGTTTTCTTGAGGCCTCCAGGCAGAGACGCTGCGTTTGCCTGCGCATGTGAGCGCATGTTGCTCATGGAGTCCTCTCCTTTCTGCCCTGGGGGAGGCAGCTCTGCCATGTCTGCAGATACTCACCCCCCCCCCATGCCAGCAAAAGGGGGTGGGAATCTTTGGGGAGGGAAAGGGCAGCCCTAGACCAAGGCTCAGCTTCAGAATGGGGCTGAGCTTGGGGGGAGAGGGAGAGACCCAGCCCAATGGGCAGGGTACAAATAATAAATTATTATTATTCTTATTTGCTATGGGCTACCCAGGTGGAGGCAACTGGAACCCCACCAAGAAGTTCTTAGCGGTGGAATCCAGCCAGGCTGGCTCTGGTTCTCGGCAACAAAAGAAGGCTTGCCTTACCTGCCCGGACAGGTGTTCCTCAGGTGTGTGGCAGGGATTTCTCTGGGACTCCGTGAGGGCAAACTGCCCACTTTCTGGCAAGGACCAGCCCACCTGCCTTGCCTCCTCCCCCCTACCTGAGAGATCTGGACGTACCTTCAGAGCTCAGGCTGCCAGCCCTGTTGGTAGCGCCAGGGCTCAGAAAAGAGTGCCCCTGAGCATGTGCAGAATGCCTTTCACTTCAGAGTGTGCTGAGGGAACCCCTGGGCCTGCTGCCTCTGGCTTTGTGTCCCAGGGAGCAGCAGGCAGGCAGTCTGGCCTTGTGGGGGGCCTACATAGGGGGCATTCAGGACCACAACGGCCCCTTCAAGGCATTCAGTGCCCAGTCTCCTCTCACCAGCTGTGTTCGAATCCCGCTTGGGGGTTTCCGATGGGGACATCGAGTTGCCCCCCCCCCATGAGAACAGGATCCTGGGCTACTTGGACCACTGGCGTTTCAGGTGGCGGAGAGACCGTCTTCGGCTCCGCTGGGAACCTGCCCTCAAGATCTTCCTCCTGAGGTTTTGGGGGGCTTGCGGTGCCCTTGCAATGGCCCCCCTTTTCCTCTGAGAAGCTGGATTCTCCCCTAAGGGCTGAATCCTGCTTGCTCTCGGAAAAACGAAATCCGTTCTTACGCTGTTCCTCCATCTTCCCAGGCAGACCAGAGGGCAGCGGTGTCCTTGCCCCCGCTTCTGGTCGGCTGGGGGGGCTCCAAGCCTTTTTAGCCTTTCCCTTGGGGCTTCATCCTGCCTTGGCCAGAAGAGGGGCATCAGCCGAGCCCCCCTCCCATTGCAGCATCCGTGACACACGTCTCATTTATTTATTGCAAAGAGCTGAAGGTGGCATGCGCCGTTCTCTGTCCCCACAACAACCCTCAGTGAGCAGATTTGAACCCAGGTCCCGGCACAACACAATCATGCCGGATCTCTTAAGTGGCAGAGCTCAGCCTCTGGCTCCCATGCCCTCCCCTGCTTCCCCGAATGTTTCCTCGCCTGAGCGCTGAGTGCCTGGGCTGCGTGTGCAGGCTGTAACAGGATCCGGTGCAGACAGGGAAGGAGGGCCGCAGGGGGGCTGGCGGAAGGCGCCGGGAAGCCTTTCATCCGCTGCCAGCCCCATCACCTCACCCTGATGCCCTGAAGGGGAGGCGGCACCCAGTTGCAGAATTCTTGCTAGCAGTAGGAACTGTGGCGGAGAGGTGTGTGTGGGGTGGGTGGGTTGTGGCCAGCAGTGGGGCCCAGCCCCACAGTAGGGGGTGAAGGATCTGGGGCAGGAGGGGTGTCTCAGTCAGTGGAGAAAATAAGATTAACCAGCTGGAACAGGCCAGGGGCCCACCTAGCGCAGCATCTGTTCTCACAGGGGCCGACCAGATGGGGAACCCGTAAGCGGGATTCGAACACAAGAGCGTTCTCACCTCCTGGGGTTTCCAGGAACTTGGCATTCAGAAGCGTCACAGTGGAGGCAAACAGCCTGGCTAGGAGCCATCCATATGATACAATTGTTGTTGTTGTTTAGTCGTTTAGTTGTGTCCGACTCTTTGTGCCCCCCTGGACCAGAGCATGCCAGGCCCTCCTGTCTTCCACTGCCTCCCGCAGTTTGGTCAAACTCATGCTGGCACCTTCGAGAACACTGTCCCACCATCTCATCCTCTGCCGTCCCCTTCTCCTTGTGCCCTCCATCTTCCCCAGCATCAGGGTCTTTTCCAGGGAGTCTTCTCTTCTCATGAGGTGGCCAAAGTCTTGGAGCCTCAGCTTCAGGATCTGTCCTTCCAGTGAGCACTCAGGGCTGATTTCCTTCAGAATGGAGAGGTTGGATCTTCTTGCAGTCCATGGGACTGTCCGATACAGAACAATGAAATTGGAAAATCTACATAAGACATTCAAAAACCCCTAAAAACTCTGAAACCCCATTTTAAAATACAATATACTCCTCTAGAGACTCCTTATACTGCATTTGGAATCAGAATTGCATTTGGATAGAAACTGTTTCTCAGGCGGCTAGTCCTAGTCTTTATAACCCTGGACCTTCTTCCAGAAGGCAGAAGCTGAAAGAGATCATTTCCGGGGTGTGCACTATCCTGCGCTATCTCTGCAGCTTTCTTATGGCACCTGGAAGCATAGATTTGCTCCAAGGTGGGAAGAGTGCACCCAATTATTCTCTCCGCAGTCTTTACAACCCTGGACAGCATTGCTTTTTCCCTGGCCACGCAGCTCCCAAACCACACACACAGACCATAAGTTAATACACTCTCAACAGCTGAGAACCAAACCAAAGTCAAAGGAGGTGCTGAGAGAAATCAAATTCCATCAAGCAGAATACTCAAAATTGATTAATCAGGAGATTGAATGGAAAATAAAACAGATGAAGCAAAGATCATTTGAATCGGCAAACAAATGTGGAAAGCTGCTAGCTTGGCAGCTGAAAAAAAGACAAAAGTTAAATACAGTAACAAATCTAGAGATTGAAGGAAGGACGGTACAGAAACCAGAAGAAATTAGGAAGTGCTTCCACAGATATTTTAAAGAATTGTATGCACAGGGGCCTCAGAAAGAATCAGAGATAGATCAATTTCTAAAGACAAATGGACTATCAAAAATAACTCAAGATAAAAGATCAATCTTGAACTCTACAATAACTTCACAGGAAATTGAAGGTGCCATTCAGAATATGCAACTAGGCAAATCTCCAGGCCCGGATGGGCTTACCTCCAAATATTACAAGACTTTGAAGGACTATTTGATACAACCTTTGTTGGAGGTATGCAACCAGATCATGGATGGGAAGAGGGCACCAGAAACGTGGAAAGAAGCATTCATCACATTGATACCTAAGACAGAATCTGAAAAGACCCAGCTCAAGAACTACCGTCCCATCTCACTCCTGAATGTGGATTACAAAATATTTGCAGACATTTTGGCAAGTAGACTTAAAAAAGTTTTAAATGAAGTAATTCATAAAGACCAAGCAGGCTTTCTCCCTGGTAGACATTTATATGAGAATACCAGAAACATCATTGACATTTTGGAACTTTTGCAAACTAATAGGAACACAAGGGCGGTGTTAATTTTTATTGATGCGGAGAAAGCATTTGACAATATATCTTGGATGTTTATGAAGAAAAATTTGGAAGGGATGGGAGTGGGACGGGGGTTTGAAAATGGATTACAAGCAATTTACTCAGAACAAAAAGCTAAATTAATAGTGAACAATGTGGTGACGGAGGAATTTAAAATTGAAAAAGGGACACGACAAGGGTGCCCTCTATCCCCTCTCTTATTCATTTCAGTCCTGGAGGTGCTATTGAATATGATAAGGGAGGACCGGTTGGTACAAGGGATAGAGGTCGGAGTGAAACAATATAAACTGAAAGCTTTTGCAGATGACCTAGTTTTGACATTGCAGGAGCCAGAATTCAGTACAAAAAGAGTTCTTGAACTTATATCTGAATTTGGTCGGGTGGCGGGATTTAAGTTGAATAAACAAAAAACTAAGGTTCTGACCAAGAATTTGACACCTACAGAAACAGAGGGGTTTCAGAGAGAAACAGAACTAAATGTGGTTAAAAAAGTGAAATACTTAGGGATCTATTTGTCCTCCAAAAATTTGAATTTATTTAAGGATAATTATGAGAAATGCTGGTTGGAAGTTAAAAAGGATTTAGAAATTTGGTCAAGACTGAAACTTTCCTTGTTGGGAAGAATCGCAGCCATAAAAATGAATGTGCTGCCGAAAATGTTATTTTTGTTTCAAACCTTACAGATCGTGGACAGAGTGGATTGTTTTGGAAAATGGCAGAAGGATATATCTAGATTTGTCTGGCAGGGCAAAAAGCCCCGAATAAAGTTTAAAATATTAACAGACTCAAAAGAAAGAGGGGGGTTTGCCCTGCCGGACTTGAGGTTGTACTATGAAGCTGCAGCCTTCTGCTGGTTGAAAGATTGGTTCTTGTTGGAAAACACTGATGTCCTAGATCTGGAAGGTTTTAACAATGCTTTTGGTTGGCATGCATACCTATGGTATGACAAGGTTAAAGTTCATAAATTGTTTAAAAGCCATATTGTCAGAAAAGCAATTTTTGCAGTCTGGATGAAATACAAAGACCTATTAGAGAGTAAAACACCGAGGTGGCTATCACCGGTGGAGGCCAAGGCTCGAAAAAGACCCAATATGGAGGCCTACTGGCCAAAATATTGGGAATTAACTGAAAAAATTGGAGACAGTTGGAAGTTGCAGAGCCAGGACAAACTAAAAAATAAGGTGCGAGATTGGTTACACTATGCTCAAATTCAAGAGGTTTTTAAAATGGACAAAAAAGTCGGTTTCCAGGTGGAAAAATCGAAACTAGAGACAGAATTGTTAGAACCAAAGACCAAGCTTTTATCTAGAATGTATAACTTGCTGCTCACGTGGAACTTACAGGATGAGACAGTTAAATCTGCTATGATAAAATGGGCACAGGATGTTGGACACAACATTATGTTTGAAGACTGGGAAAGGTTATGGAACACCGGAATGAAATTTACGGCAAGTACTGCCTTGAAGGAAAACATTATGAAAATGATATACCGGTGGTACATGACCCCAGTCAAGTTAGCTAAGATATATCACCTGTCTGACAACAAATGTTGGAAGTGTAAGGAAGCAGAGGGGACTTTCTTTCATCTCTGGTGGACCTGCCCAAAAGTCAAGGCCTTCTGGGAAATGATTTATAATGAGTTGAAAAAGGTATTTAGGTATACCTTTCCCAAGAAACCAGAGGCCTTCCTGCTGGGCATGGTGGACCAGAAGGTGTTAAAGAAGGACAGAACTTTGTTTATGTATGCAAGCACAGCAGCAAGAATACTCATCGCAAAGCATTGGAAGACACAAGATTTACCCACGCTGGAGGAATGGCAGACGCAGTTGATGGACTACATGGAGATAGCTGAACTGACCGGCAGAATCCGAGATTTGGATGAAGAAACAATTGAGGCGGATTGGAAAAAGTTTAAAGACTATTTGCAAAAATATTACAAGCTGTATGAATCTTAAGATTGTGCATGATTAGGAAATGCTATGCTTTAGCAATTATGATTAAGTAAATAGTAAAATAAGTGATAAAAGAGAAAAGGAGACAATTTGAATTGAACATGTTATGTTTATTTTAAAGGTACTAAAATTGAGATACAATATATTGAATTTGGATACATAACATTTGAAAGTTACAATAAGGTATGAAATAAGGTAACAAATTGCTGACATTGTTAATTTAAAGAACGCAGAACCGGAAGGTGTGGGGAAGTCCAAGTAGGGATTCATTTTTGTTTCTGATTATTTTTATTTTGTTAAAAAAAAGAAAAATTGTTTCTTGTAACCTTTTTACTCGTTTGCAATGTACAGAATTATGGAAAGAAACGCAATAAAAAAATTTATAAAAAAAAAAAATAATACACTCTCAACAGTACAATGGTAAAATGCCATCAACAGGTCCTTTGAGAGATTGTTTTTCCGGAGGATTCTCAGAAAATATAACCTCTGCTGTGCTCTCTTCATCAGGTCTTTGCTGTTCTCTCCCCAGGTTAGGTCATCTCTCCACTCCATTCCCAGAAATCAAAACACTGAGACCTGTTCCACGCACTTCCCCTCAATAATAAGTGGCTGAATATTCAGTTTACATTTCCTAAAGTCCACAATAATCTCTTTTGTTTTCTTTAAGTTAAGGAGTAAGTTGTTTTTGTTTTTTGTTTTTAGCTCTCTCCTCCTCCATGAATTTGTCTAATTCTCTTTTAAAGCCATCCTTGCTGCTTGTGGCAGGGAGTTCCACAGGTTAACCCTGTGCTGCACGAAGAAGGATTTTATTTCTCCTGTCCTGAATCTTCCAACCTCCAGCTTCATGGGACGTGCACAAGTTCTGGGAAGCTTTTCTCCTCTCTGCACTCTGTCCATGCTCCTCTCCTGGCCTTTCCCCTGAGCCAAACAGCCCCAAACGCCTCCATCTTTCCTCCTGGGGCTTCTGCCCCACCGTTTTCTCCTTGGAGGGGGCTGGGAGGCAACTGTGTGGCCAGACCAGGGCCTGGGCCGGGGGGGGGGGGCTTCGGGGGGGGGGGGCTGCATCCCAAGTGGCTCCTTCCAGAGACCAGGCAGGCCTGCTGGGCTTCCCCTGCCCCCCTGCCTGCCCCATTGTGCTCCTGGCGGGGGGGGGGGTTGTTCTGGAGAGGCTGCATTTCCTCTCATTCAGGTCCAGATGCTGGAAGGGGGAGGGGCTGCTCCTCGGCCGAGACCTATAGGAAGTCGGGGGGGTAGTTAATTGGTTGGTTTAATTAATTAAATGATTTAATTAATTAATCAAGGTGGGGTGCATGGTTCTCCCCCTTCTCACTTAACCCCCACAACGACCCTGCGAGGCGGGTTAGGAATTTCAACATAACAATTTATCCAAAATACATCATCCTCATTTCCCGCCCCCCCATTTCCCCCCTCCCCCACCCCAAAAAGGAAACCCCCTACCCCCCCCAGACTTCCCTCAGCTCCTATCTCTGGTTTCTCAGCACATTTTATTCTCTGCATATTATAAAATTGTAAAGATCCTTCATTAATCTATCAATATGTTACCAATAACAAAATTGTGTATGTTTATTCAAAACCTGCCAAGGAGTCCAGTTAATAATAATAATAATAATAATAATAATAATTTATACCCCGCCCATCTGGCTGGGCTTCCCCAGCCACTCTGGGTGGCTTCCAACAAAATATTAAAATACAATAATACAGTTCATTTTGTTGTTTCTTTAAGTACTTTGGGAAAGGTTCCCATTCTTCTTTAAAGTCACTGTTGTCTTTCTCACGTGGTTAAGAGTCAATTTCGCCAACTCCACGTAATCCATCAGTTTCTCTCGCCACAGTTCTTTGGTCGGGATTTCCTCGTTCTTCCATCCTTGTGCTATTAAGGCTCTTGCCACCATTGTCGCGTACATGAAGATATTTCTGAATTTCCCTGGCAGGTCTTTTCCTGCAATCCCTGGGGGAGACCATTTCGGAGCATGGAGGGCCCCCAAGCTATCCTGGCTCAGGCTGTGGCCTCTCCTCTCCGCAATGGGCTCATCCTTTTGCGAAACTGCCGGCCAGCAACCCTTGCAACATCCTCCTGCGATGCATTCCGTACATTAATGATGTGCTGGTTGAAAAAGGATTTCCGCTGCCAGATTCTTTGGATACCCCACAGATCCTGGAGACTTCGCTCTCTGCCTCCCCCCCCCCCTTGCTGGGCTCCATCTGCAGCTGCCTTAGGAGGCACATAGGCACATGGATCCAGCCCCCTTTTCGCACTGAGGCCAAGCAGAGGCCCCCATGGGAAGCCCGCAAGCAGGATTCGCACACAAGACCCCTCTCCCTTCCTGTGGTTTCCAGAAGCTGGCTTTCTGAAGCCTTGCTGCCTCTGACCATGGAGGTAGAGTAAGGCCATCTTGGCTAGGAGCTGTTAGTAGCCGGCTCCCCTCCATGAATTTGTCTGTCTTTTGTCATTCATTTCTTCTTCTCTTCCTCCTTCTTTTATTTTCCAAAATATAAACATACAGCAAAAACTATTCCCAGTCTAATTATTGAGATTGCTCTGAATCGCCTGACTTCCCCCCATCCCTTCCATGTGTCCTTTCGAATTTATTTTCAACTGCATATCAATACTTCTGCAATTTTTCATCTTCCTAAATTATCTACAGTCATACCTCATGTTACATCCGCTTCATGTTACGTTCTTTCAGGTTATGTCCCGCGGCGACCCAGAAGTACCGGAAAGGGTTACTTCCGGGTTTTGTCACTCGCGCATGTGCAGAAGCACAAAATGACATCACACGCATGCGCAGAAGAGGCAAGTCACAACCCATGCATGCGCAAATGTGCCGCTGCGGGTTGCGCTCTTTTCATGTTGCGAACGGGCCTCTGGAAGGGATCCCATTCGCAACCAGAGGTACCACTGTATGTAAAGGTAAAGGGACCCCTGACCATTAGGTCCACTCACAGACGACTCTGGGGTTGCGGCGCTCATCTCGCTTTATTGGCCGAGGGAGCCGGCATACAGCTTCCGGGTCATGTGGCCAGCAGGACTAAACCGCTTCTGGCAAACCAGAGCAGCGCACGGAAATGCCGTTTACCTTCCCGCCGAAGCAGTACCTATTTATTTACTTGCACTTTGACGTGCTTTCAAACTGCTAGGTTGGCAGGAGCAGGGACCGAGCAACGGGAGCGCATCCTGTTGCGGGGATTCGAGCCGCCGACCTTCTGATCAGCAAGCTGTAGGCTATGTGGTTTAACCCACAGTGCCACCCGCGTCCCTTACACTGCGTTTAAAACCAAAATCGCATTTGGATAGAAACTGTTTCTCAGACAGCTAGTCCTAGTCTTTATAACCCTGGACCTTCTTCCAGAAGGCAGAAGCTGAAAGAGATTATTTCCGGGGTGTGCACTATCCTGCGCTATCTCTGCAGCTTTCTTATGGCACCTGGAAGCGTAGATTTGATCCAAGGTGGGAAGAGTGCACCCAATTATTCTCTCCACAGTCTTCACAACCCTGGACAGCATTGTTTTTCCCCTGGCTGTGCAGCTCCCAAACCACACACACAGACCCTCGGGGTTCCCTTCCAATTCTGCGATTCTGTGCTTCTGTAATGGGACATCCTTCTTTCTGTCTCCTCCCCAGGGCCCTCTTTTCCTACGAAAAAGCCAACGAGCTGAAGCTCCTGGACTCTGGAGGTAAGACTTCGAAGGCCCTGGATAATTCTGCAACCCGTGGCTATTCTCCCTTGTAGGGACCGGGGACACTGTCTCTCAAGGACTTGCCAGGCCAGGGGGTACAAACCATTGCAAAGCTCCCGGGGCCACCTTGGAGCCAGCCCCTCTGGCCCTCCATTGCGGCAGGGAGGCCCCAGGGCCTGCTCAGCAGTCCTGCCCTTTCTTCTCCTTCTAGAGGCAGTGAGTTCCGCAGGACCTGTTGCTTAGGATGCCTGTATCTCTTTGGGTGGGGCATTGCTGAGGGTTTGTTTTTTTGTGGGGATCAAGATTTTTTGCCGTTAGCGGTATCGACTTTTCTGTGTTTTTAACGTTATTTTGATTGTTTAATTTATATTGTATAGTTATTTGTTACATGTATCTCAAACGAGGCTCACAAAGCGTGTATACTTCTAGGGATGTTTTCATTTGCTTCTGGCTACTTTTGTTACATTTCTGAAATTCCGTAATTGAGCCTGGTTTAATTATGGAAAGGCGACTTGCAAAGAAGTGAAGGTGATTTTGATGTTTCCTCCTTCCCTCTTCCCCACCTCCCTTTCCAGCCGGGGGTCCCGATGAGCTGGCCAGGCGCTTCCAGAGCGGCAGCGTCATGTACGGCTTGTGCCGCCTCCCAGATGCCACCACGGGGCAGCAGCACGTGGTCCTCATCAGCTGGGTGAGCCGGGGGTCTGCCTGGGCAGGGGTCTTCTGCAAGAGGGCAAGTGGGTCCCCGTTGCAAAGTGGGGCTGCACAGAAAAGGGCTTATTAGCTTGTGAATAAATGCCTTGAGTGTTCAGGGTGAGCCAGGGGTGCCAATGTGCCCCCCACATTAAGCGGGCCTGGCGTCACATGACCCATCCCGCCCCCGCCTGGCATGCCAGCGCTCACCCAGGGACAGCGTAGGATGACGACTCCCTCAATACTGGGAGGGCTCGGCCCCCTGCCCAGAAATATTGAGAGGACTGAAGCCCCTTCTGCCCCCTATAGTTGGCATCCTTGGGTTGAGCAGTACGCTGATGACACAAGACTTCTTCACACAGTTAGACTATGGAACTCCTTGCCACAGGAAACCAAGGAGGGGAGAGGGTTGCCCTTGGGTCCGGATCCTGTTTGCCTGCTGCAAGTTTCCCACTGGGGCATCTGGTTGGCCACTGTGAGGACAGGATCCTGGACCAGCTGGTCCCCCGGGGGCCTGATCCGGCAGGCTCATCCCGCGTTCCCCTGCACAGCCTCTGCCTATGTTGTGGGAACTGCAAAGCTGCTCTCCTCCCCAGTGGGCTCAGAGACTGGGGGGGGGGGGGTGGGGGGGGTTTGCTGAGATCTGGCTGGACTCCCAGGGGTGACAACCCCCCCACCCTACTTGCTACTTCCTGCCAGGCTCCTGGGGGGGGTGTCTCCTGGAAGGGAGCCACGCAAGAGCCAGGAATTTGGCTCTTGGGACAAACTTCTGCCAAGCCCTGGAATCTTTGGAAATCCCAGCGGTGAATTTTGCAAAGAGGGTCAACCTCCAAATGAACTCCTCTGCAGAGGAACAGGGCTAACGGGCATGTGCAGAGTGCACGCACCCCTTCGCGGTTGCCATCGGATTCCACACATCGGATTCCAGGTGCCCCCAAGGGAAACCCGTGAGCAGGATCCAAGCACAAGAGCAACTTTCCCCTCTTGCAATTTCCCTTTAACTGGCATTCAGAAGCATTGCAGAACCATTAGTGGCCCAAATTGCTCAACCCTTTCCTGATCCAAAATGTCCTGGATTTTATGAAGGGGACCTCAAAGGCCATCCAGCCCAACCCACTGCAGATGCAGGAACCCCCCTTCATATGCCCGCCTACCTGAGAGGCCGGCTCCCTTGAGAAACCTCCGGGCGAAGCGGAACCCCCTTCTTTCCCTTCCCAGCCCCCTGCCTTGCCAGAAATTTCTCGGTCTGGGCAGCTGCACTGTGGGTGGCAGGCCAGCTCCCTAGATTTGGGGCCCCCTTTCTTTAAATCGTGCTGCTTTGCCCTGGGGGCCTTCGGGGAAAGGGGTCTGAACTTCTGCCCCTTCTCTTTGGCACCAGGTTGGCGAGAAGGTGTCGGAGCAGCAGAAGCAGGCCTGCGCTGGGCACCTGCCGGCCATCCGAGCCTTTTTCAAGGTGAGCCACCAGCATCCATCGGAAATGGCTGTTTCCCCTGGGTGGGGAGCGAGGAAGGGGCTGCCCCAGACCTCCCTGCCTGCCCCCCTCGCTGCCTGCCGGAGTCAGTTTTGGATAAGTCCCTCGCTTTTTGCACCCCTCGCCCAATTGGGCTGGGTTGCCATCAGTATGCTGATGACACCCAACTCTATCTGTTGATGGATGGCCATCCTGACTCGGCCCCAGACACACTGACCAGATGTTTGGAAGCTGTGGCTGGATGGTTTCGTGGGAGCCGGTTGAAGTTAAATCCTTCAAAGACAGAGGTCCTCTGGCTGGGTTGGGAGGTTTTGGGACTGGGTGGACAACTCCCATCTCTTGTGGGGGTGCAATTAGTGCCAGCACCGTCCGTTAAGAGTTTGGGTGTAATCTTCGATACCTCCCTCTCTATGGAGGCGCAGATTGCAGCTATAACAAAGGCGGCATTTTTTCATCTCCGCCAAGCTAAGCAGTTGGCCCCTTATCTCTCTCGCCCTGACCTAGCCACTGTGATCCACGTGACGGTCACCTCCAGACTGGATTATTGTAACTCGCTCTACGTGGGGCTGCCCTTGAGACTGACCCAGGAACTCCAGCAGGTTCAGATTGCCATGGTGAGGCTCCTTACGGGGTCTTCGCTGTGAGATCACATTCACCTGGTGCTATACCAACTGCACTGGCTCCCGGTGGAGTACAGGATCAGGTTTAAGGTGCTGGTTTTCACCTTTAAAGCCCTATGTGGCCTAGAACCCTCGTCCCTACGGGACCGCCTCTCCTGGTATGCCCCACAGAGAAACTTACAGTCTTCAAATAAAAACATCTTGGAGGTCCCAGGCCACAGGGAGGTTAGGCTGGCCTCAACCAGAGCCAGGGCCTTTTCGGTCGTGGCCCCAATCTGGTGGAACACTCTGTCCCAAGAGACCAGGGCACTGCAGGACTTGACATCTTTCTGCAGGGCCTGCAAGACAGAGCTGTTCCACCAGGCCTTTGGCCAGGGCACAGTCTGACCCCCTCCTTTGGTAATCCTCACAGAATTCCAGCTGAATGGTTGCCATTAATTTGATTTGAACTGATTTTATAATGAACTGATTTTAGAATGTTTTATTATTTTACTGTTGTTAGCTGCCCTGAGCCTGGTTTCGGCTGGGGAGGGCGGGATATAAATAAAAATTTATTATTATTATTATTATTATTATGGAGGATCCTGACCCCCACACCCTGGGAGTGTGGGAAGGGGGAAGGCCTTGCCCCCCTTTTGATCCTCAAGAGGAGACAGCTGCTCCTCCAGCTCCTTGCTCTCCCTGCCCCCCCCAGCTTTGCCTCCCAGGCTTCCTCCTCGCAGCCGGAAGGGACCCAGCTGCAAACATCTGGTTCCCAAGAGGTTCTACATTCCAGGAATCTGAGGCTGGAATGAGTTTTCTCCCAGGCTGCCATCCCAGACTCTCCCTCGATCGCCCTGGCAACTGTCTGGGTGGGAAGGGCTTGGGGAATTGACAGGCTCAATGGCAAGAGGGAGGTGGGTTAGGGTTCCCAGCCCCCTATCCCCCCCATGGCCCCTCTCACGCCACACCTTCTAGGCCAGGGGTAGGCAAACTAAGGCCCGGGGGTCAGATCCGGCCCAATCGCCTTCTAAATCCGGCCCACGGACGGGCCAGGAATCAGCATATTTTTACATGAGTAGAATGTGTCCTTTTATTTAAAATGCATCTCTGGGTTATTTGTGGGGCATAGGAATTCGTTCATTCCCCCCCCCCCCGCCAAAAATATAGTCTGATGGGGATTGTGGTTCCCCACTTGGGGGAGGCTGGTGCTGTGTGCCCCCCCCCCACCCTGGGTGAGAGTGCCCAGTGCTTCCCCTCTGCTCCCCCCCCGCAGGAAGCCCGCCTGGTGGTGAAGGCGTCCCGAGCGGAGGAGGTGACCCAGGAGGGGCTGAGGCACTCGCTGCCCCTGGCTGCCCCCCCCAGGAGGTCCTGAGGCCGCAAAGAAGGTGCCGCTGGGTGACCCTCAGGAGCTGGTGGTAAGGAGGAGCCGGGGGGGTCCCTCGGGTGGGGAGGGGCAGCCAGTGCCCCAGGGGATCGGGCCTGGCAGCTGGGGGAGCCTGGAACACCCAGTAGGGTGGGCTTCAAAATGGCCTGTGTGTGTGTGCAGGGGAGTGCCAGTGGTCGGGGGATAGACAGGTCGCCTGTCCCTGGAGCACATTGTGGCCCGTTGGCATCCAGACGCATCCCTTGTATCAGAGAATTGCCGAGTTAGAAGGGACCCCAAGGGTCATCTAGTCCAACCCCCTGCAATCGCGGGTTGGACTAGATGATCCTTGGTGTCCCTTCTAATCCTTCGATTCTATTTAATCCGCACGACAACCCTGCGAGGTGGGTTAGGCTGAGAGGTGCTGACTGGCCCCCAAGCAGGATTCGAATCCCCTCCAAGTGGGGATTTGAACCCTGGTTTCTCTCGGGTCCTAGCCACTGTGCTGCACTGCCTCCCCACCGGTTCTTTCCCCCAGGGCACCAACTACAAGAAGACCAACCCGGCGCTGGAGATCCTCCGTACGAAGAGGGACTCGTTCTGGGCGCAGGCGGAGGTGAGGAGGGTGCCAGGGGGAGGCTCTCCTGCCCGCTGGGCACCCCCAGCACAGGGGCAGAACCCCCCAGCTGCAGGGGGGGTTGGGGTGGCCCCTGGCGTGGCCTGACCACACAGCTGCTTCCCCCCCAGAGGGAAGAGGAGCAGAGGCGGGAAGAGGAGCGCCGCCGGGCGCAGGAGGAGCGGCGGCGCTGGGAGCGGCAGCGCATGGAGGAGGAGCGCCGGGAGGCGGCCGAGAGGGAGCGCCGGGTGCAGGAGAAGGAGCAGCTCGTCCAGGAGCAGAGGTGGGTGCTCAGCCTGGGGGGGGTTGCAGGGAAACGGGGGCTCTCCCATGTAGTGATCAGGTGGGATTGCTGTGAGGAATTATGAAATATGAATCAAGCCATTGTGTCGGCAATGAAACCATTGTGTTGACTTGGTTTGATTCATTGACAATAATTTCTGATCGAATCCCACAAGCCTCTGCATCTTTGCTTTCTCTACACCTGACAGACAGGTATAAGCATCCTAGGACACAGACCAGTCGTCGGTTGCTGCACCAGGCATCCTGGGCCACAAAAGATAGTAGGCAGTTTCTTTGATGTGCCCTTCCTTGGTTTTGTTCATCTTAGGGCCTGGAAATAGTTTCACAGGAAGGTGATAAAGATTTTTGTTGTTGTTGTTGAGTCGTTTAGTCGTGTCCGACTCTTTGTGACCCCCTGGACCCGAGTACGCCAGGCCCTCCTGTCTTCCACTGCCTCCCTCATGCTGGTAGCTTCTCGTCCATCTCGTCCTCTGCCGTCCCCTTCTCCTTGTGCCCTCCATCTTTCCCAACATCAGGGTCTTTTCCAGGGAGTCTTCTCTTCTCATGAGGTGGCCAAAGGAGATTGGAGCCTCAGCTTCAGGATCTGTCCTTCCAGTGAGCACTCAGGGCTGATTTCCTTCAGAATGGAGAGGTTTGATCTTCTTGCAGTCCATGGGACTCTCCAGAGTCTCCTCCAGCACCAGAATTCAAAAGCATCCATTCTTTGGCGATCAGCCTTCTTGACAGTCCAGCTCTCACTTCCATACATCACTAGTGGGAAATACCATATTTTTCGCTCTATTAGACGCACTGGACCATAAGACGCAATTAGTTTTTAGGGGAGGAAAACAAGAAATAAGAAAGCAACGCAAAGCCTCCTGAGCGAAGAGGAAGCGCTCCTCCCTCTTCGCTCAGGAGGCTTTGCGGAGCTATCCCTGAAGCCAGGAGAGCAAGCGGGATCAGTGTGCACCGATCCCTCTTGCCCTCCTGCCTTCAGCGAAAGCAAGCCTCCTGGCTTTCCCCCCACCTCCCGCAAGAGCCGTGCGCTCTTTAAAGGGACTCTTGGGGGCTTGTTCTGGGTTTTCTTGGGGGCTTTTCCTGGGCAGCGATCCCGCTGGCTGTCCTGGCTTCTTGCTTGGCCACGCGCAGCCTCTCCTGGTCAAGGGGAGCCTTCATCCCCTGCCCAGGAGAGGCTGTGCGTGGCTAAGGTTCCCCCAAGAGCCACGGCCTTCTCCCTCCTCGGGGAAAAGCCCCCAAAACCCGCACACACGCTCCACGCGGCTCTTTAAAGGGAGCGCTGAGCAGAGCCTCCCGCCTGCATTCGCTCCATAAGACGCACACACATTTCCCCTTACTTTTTAGGAGGGGGGAAGTGCGTCTTATAGAGCGAAAAATACGGTGTCTCCTTGCCATCCTTCCTCTCCTGTTTACTCCCGTTTATGAGCTCTGGAGTTTCCTAAATGCATTCCTCTTCGCTTCCTCTTTTATTTACTCTGAATTACATATGCACGCTCAAGTAGGAAATTAGCTCTTCGTAATTAAAAGAATTTCTTCTGATCTGACTTTGTCCCACGTGGGGTTTTTTGAAATGCTCAGAGGAAATCTGATTGGTTCTTACGAACACTGTGTAAAAAGTTCTTTTGTGAATAAAACGACCTGGGCCGGAGGGTGGACAGGAATTACCGTATTTTTCGCTCTATAGGATGCACTTTTCCCCCTCCAAAAATTAAGGGGAAATGTGTGTGTGTCCTATGGAGCGAATGCAGGCTCCTTGGCTTCAGCGAAAGCAACACGAAGCCTCCAAAGTGCAGAGGGAGCGCTCCCTCCGCGCTCCGGAGGCTTCAGGTTCCTTTTGCTGAAGCCGGGAGAGCGAGAGGGGTCAGTGCGCACCGATCCCTTTCGCTCTCCAGGCTTCAGGGATAGCCGCCTGAAGCCTTTGGAGCGCAGCGGGAACTCGGGCTGTGCTCCGAAGGCTTCGGGTTCCGCTTCAGCCAAAGGAACCCGAAGCCTTTGGAGCGCAGCGCGAGGTCCTGCTGCGCTCCAAAGGCTTCAGCCATGCACCTGACTGGAAGGCCGGAGGAAGAACCGAAGGGTCTCCTTCTGTTCCTTCTCCAGCTTTGCAGGAGAGGCGCTGCGCAGAGAAGGAGAACTGCGCAGCGCCCCTTCAGCCATGCGCCTGCCCTGGCTTCTGTCTTAGCCTTGCACAGCCTCTTCGGGCAGGGGGAGCCTTCATCCCGCTGCCTTGAAGAGGCTTGGCACGGTTATCCCAGAAGCCAGAACAGCCACACAGTATCCCAGAAGCCAGACCCCTCTTGCTCTTCTGGCTTCTGGGATTCAAAATATTTTTTTTCTTGTTTTCCTCCCCCCCAAACTAGGTGCATCTTATCATCTGGTGCGTCCTATAGAGCGAAAAATACGGTATTATTATACGCATTCCTCCCAGAGTCTTGCTAGTTCAAGCCTCTGTGTGTATTTTATTATCAGAGTCCAATCCTTCCTTTACTTTGGGAATGCCTCACTCCCACCCTGGTATTGGCGGGGATGGAGGTGGAACACAGTGCAGTTGGACTGTGGAACTCCCTGCTGCAGGAGGCAGCGACGGCCTGAATTTCCTGAGGCGAGGACTGGGGAAATTCACAGAGAATAAGGCTAGCAACGGCGTCAAGCCGCGATGGCTCTGCTGAATTTATGCCCCCCACAAACCCCTCATTTTCCTGCAGGAAACAACAGGCCCAGCTGGAGGCAGAGGAGCGCAGGAGGGAGCAAGCCCGATGGGTGAGTCAGGTCCAGGGTGCGGCTGCATGATCAACAGGTGGGGTTTAGCAACTGGCAAGCAGGATCCCACAGGTGACATCTCCTCCAATTGGGTGGGAGAGGGTTTTCCTCTAGGGCAGGGGACCCTCGGCCCCCCCTGACCCCCTGTCTCCCCCAAACAGGAGCAGCAGCAGCAGGAGCGAGAGAAGGCGCTGGCAGAACGGGGTCCCCTGAGCGGCTCTGCTGAGAAGGCCACCGTGAGTGGACGGGGCTGGCTGGGGTTTTGTCTCCCTCTTGCTGAAGATTCAGGGTGGATAAAAACACGTAGTTAACCTGTGGAACTCCCTCCCACAGGAGGGCGCGTTGAATTTTTCCACTCTCCCAAAATGAGGGTGCTCAAAAATTGTAACGTGACTTGGGAATTCAAAAGATATTTTGCTTAAATTAATGTATTTTAGTTTTGCTGGGCAAGTAAAATACAAATACAATTGCATAGGATTCGTTAAAAACGATCACCAAGTACTTGTAATTATATTATAAATTAATATTTATTATTATTAAGCATTACTTGCCTGGCATTTTCAGAAGGTTAAGATTAAAACTCTTTGGTTTTCCAAAAGCAGTTTACGTGCCTCTTCGTCAGACGTCGACATACCAAAGCTAAATATTGCCTAGTCGCAAAAGTAATAGCAAATTTGAATTCCTAATTCCTGAAAACATCTATTTTAAGATCCCTCAGTGTAAGAAAATTTGCAAAAAAATAAGTTTCACTCCCTAGAATGACACAGAATGCTTCTGAATGGGAAAGCACAGGAGGAGAGACTTGCTCTGGTGTTGATTCTGTCGGCAGCTTTCGCACTCGGGTCCCCTATTTGGCCCTTCTGAGACCTGGATTCTGGGCTAGTTGAGTCTCTGGCCTGATCCTGCAGGCTCTTTCTGTCCTTCTGCAAGGCGGAAGAGGGGCTTCCAGGGGGGCCTGGCTGGCTTCCGTGGGGCACCCAGGCACCCGCCTCTCCTCCTGTCGCCCTGGGGCTCCTCCTCTGCAGGCCAGATCCTGCGCTGCCCCCTCCCTGCAAGGCCCCCCCAGCCAGTCCTCTTCTCCCTCTCCTCCTTCCCGCAGGAGGCGGCTGCGCTGGCCTCGCAGCGCCCCCACGACCCCCGAGACTTCTTCCACCAGAGGGAACGCTCCGGCTCGGCGGTGGGGGCCCCCCAGTCGCCTTCTCCCACGGGAGGCCGGCCAGGTGAGTGGGGACCCCCCCCAACTTTACTGGGGCGCTTCCTTACAAAGGGGAGGGAGGGAGGTCCTGGCACAGCCTTGAACGGAGGGGGTGGCGGGGGCTGCAAAAATGTGTCAAGAGTTGGGTGCGAAATGCCAAGCTGGTGCCTGTGGCTGGGTGGGAGGCCGTCTGTCGGAGATCCTTTGGCTGGGATTCCTGCCAAAGCGGGCTGGACTAGATGGCCTCTGGGGTTCCCTTTCAACCCTAAAATCCTATGGCTCTGGCTTAGGGACCAGGAAAGTAGTGGGTTTTGGGGTGGGGAAGAGCCACAGGGGCTCCTGCCTGTCCCCTTGCTGGCTGCTACTGGTTCTGCCGATCCTCTTGCCCCAATCCAATAATTACCGTATTTTTTGCACCATAACACTCACTTTTTTCCTCCTAGAAAGTAAGGGGAAATGTCTGTGCGTGTTATGGAGGGAATGCCTACGGATGGCGGGGGGGATCTGCTGCAGTTGTGAGCAGAGGATCCATGGTTCCCCTTCCTTCCCTCCTCTGTGGCTCACTTTGAAACAGCAAAGCGAGAGAAGAGCCGCTGAGTGGGGAGGAGAGAGGGACAGAGAGCCTGCTTCTTTAAAGGAGCAAAGCGGGAGAGGAGAGGAGAGGAGCCGCTTACACAAGTGTAAGCGGCTCCTGTCCGGTTGGTTTCTTTAAAGCAAGCAGGCTCTCTGTCGCTCTCTCCTCCCCACTCAGCTGGCTAAATAGCAGCAAAGTTTTTCAGCTCGCTAAGCCGGGGATGAGCGGGGAGGAGGGAGAAAAGCAGAGCCTGCTTGCTTTAAAGGAGCAAAGTGGGAGAGAAGAGGAGCCTTGTCCCCTTATACCCCTCTTCTTCATTATTAGCACCATCCTTCTCCACACACCCCACACGTGTTCCTTCTCCCCTTATACCCCTCTTCTGCATTATTAGCAGCATCCTTCTCCACACACCCCACACGTTTTCCTTCTCCCCTTATACCCCTCTTCTTCATTATTAGCAGCATCCTTCTCCACCCACCCCACGAGTGCTCCTTGTCCCTTGAGTGCTTTTCCTTCCCTCCCCACTTAAAACGTGGTTACAAAGGATCCTCAGGATTTTTGCATTGGGCTACCCCAAACTCACCGTCAAATCACATGTCTGTGGCCACAGCATGAACCACAAAAATCATACATCCACTGTTTCATTTAGAATATTTTTTTTCTTGTTTTCCTCCTCTAAAAACTACATGCGTGTTATAGAGCGAAAAATACGGTAAAAAAACTTTCCTTCTTTTAACCGAAAGTGGCAGCCCTGGCCGCCTTTGCAAGTCGCAGTTCTTCTTCATCTGGGAAATCTCCCTCTTGCTTAATTTAAGCCAGAAAACACAGCCACGTTTCGGTTAGGAGGCAGAAAATACCGTATTTTTCGCTCTATAGGACGCACCCAAGCAAAGGACGCACCTAGTTTTTAGAGGAGGAAAACAAGTAAAAAAATATTCTGAATCAAATCAGTGTCAGGGCTGAAGGGGGAAGCCCGGGGTTTCCCCATAAAGCCCTGGCATCCCCAAGCTAGAACAGCGAGACGCTGCGCAGCGCTCGGTCTCTCTGTTCTGGCTTTGGGGACAGCCTTTCAAGCCTCCGCAGGGCAGCAGGGTGCCTTCACCCCACTGCCCTGCGGAGGCTTTGCGCAGCTAACCCCGAAGCCTTTGGAGCGCAGCGCGAGGTCCCACTGCGCTCCAAAGGCTTCAGGCGGCTATCCCTGAAGCCTGGAGAGCCAGAGGGGTCGGTGCGCACCGATGCCTCTCGCTCTCCAGGCTTCAGCAAAAGCAATGCGTAGCCTCCGGAGCGCGGAGGGAGCGCTCCCTCTGCACTTTGGAGGCTTTGTGTTGCTTTCGCTGAAGCCAAGGAGCCTGCATTTGCTCCATAGGACGCACACACATTTCCCCTTCATTTTTGGAGGGGGAAAAGTGCGTCCTATAGAGCGAAAAATACGGTACTATCCCCCACCACATCTGCCCAGCATCTGGCCGGAAATCTTTTCAGAAAGTTTTGGGTTGCCGTATTTTGAAGAGCGAAAAAGAGGACGCTGTGACGACTCTCGTTTTCAATATAGAGCAGGCATCCCCAACCTGCGGCCCTCCAGCTGTTTTGGGACTACAACTCCCATCATCCCTAGCTAACAGGACCCCAGTGGTCAGGGATGATGGGAATTATAGTCCCAAAACAGACATAGGGCTGAGTTTGGGGGTGCCTGCTAGAGAGGCTGTGATCTATTGCGGGGGGAGAAGAGAAGTGGAAAGCAAGTCTTCAACCTCCAGTTACGTCTCATCCAAAAAGTCTAGCCAGATCTAGCAAATTTTAAAAATCCACCAGGAAAGAAATTTTACTCTGGAAAAAGAAAAGGTGTCCCGGAAAAAATAGGACACATGGCAAGCCTATGATTTTGTGTCTCTTTTCCCCTCGGATCAGGACCGCCGCGACGCCCTTTCCTCCGCCACCAGCGCAGCCTGACGGAATCGGCCTACATCTTCCGGGGGCCGGATCCTGCCCCTGCCAGGCGCCCGTCCGGAGACTTCTCGCCTTCGCCCTCCCCTCGCTCCCCGCAGGCGGCCCCTCTTCCCAGCCCCCGTCTCCCCAAAACCCCACCCGCCGGGAACCAGGACCCTGAGCCCAGAAGCCCCCCACCTCCGGGCCCGGAGAGCAGGACCCCCCTCGCCCCCTCCCCGCCCGGGGGGAGCCCGACCCCACTCCTGGCACCTTCCCTGCTGGACTCAGGGGACCCTGCCAGGACCCAGCCGCTTGCTGAGGCCTCGGCCCCCCGGGAGGCGCTCAGGGGGCCCCCACCCCACACTCTGCCAGCAGAGACTGGCCCCCAGCCCCCTTTCGCCCCTTATGGGGCAGAAGAGACCCCTTGCATCGGCCACAATGCTGGCATGGAGTCGCCCTCCCTGGCCAGTGCCCCCCGGGCAAAGTCCCCACCTCCAGCCCACGTGCCCCACAGCCTCCCCACGGAAACGGGCTCAGTGGGGTCCTCTGCCTGGGGGGCAGCTCCTCCGCTCGGCAGCCCCCCTGCGGAAGCCCTGCCCCACGCTGAGGCCAGGGACCTCGCCTCCTTCTCGGGCCCCGATCCTGGAGGGCCCCCCACAGCTGGTGCTCCTGAAGCGGTGGTTGGATGCGAGTTTGTGGCTCCCCCACTGGGAAAGGATCCTGCGTCAGGTCAGAACCCATTCCCACCCCCCACGTAGGGGGCAATGCAATGCAAAAAGTCCACATTGCTTGCAGGATGCTGGAGTAGAAAGGGCCGGATCCTGCAAGCTCTTCCGCTGTTTCTTAGGAGAACCTTCTCTGGCCAAAAGTGGCTGGAGACCCAGCCAGCCAGATAGAGAGATTTTCTCAGGGCCAGATTTAAGTCTGATGTGGCCCTCAGCTCCTGAAGGTAATGGGGCCCTTTCTATGTCCAGCTGTCCTTTGTCCACACCAAACTGTCGCTGTTTTTTTGTGTTGGATATATGCTATCTGGTCATTTATGGACCTCATAGGTATCTCAAGCCATTTGCACATAACAAAATATGTACAGTGGTACCTCGAGTTACATACGCTTCAGATTACAGACTCTGCTAACCCAGAAATAGTACCTCGGGTTAAGAACTTTGCTTCAGGATGAGAACAGAAATCGTGCTCCGGCAGTGCAGCGGCAGCAGGAGGCCCCATTAGCTAAAGTGGTGCTTCAGGTTAAGAACAGTTCCAGGTTAAGAACGGACCTCCGGAACAAATTAAGTACTCAACCCGAGGTACCACTGTATTTTATCCAAGAAAAAAGCTTTTATATTTTGGAAATGTACATCCAGGTGTTTTTTTCCTTTAATTCCCCCCCCCCAAAAGAGTGGGGCCCTAAGTACCGTACTTTTCGCTCCATAAGACACACTTTTTCCCTCCTACAAAGTAAGGGGAAATGTGTGTGCGTCTTATGGAGCGAATGCAGGGGGGGGCAGGCAGGAAAAGCCCCCAAGAGCCGCACACAAGCTCTGCGCGGCTCTTGCGGGCTTTTCCCCAGGAGGGAGAAGGGACTGACGCGGCCAGCCAGTCCCTTCTCCCTCCTCGTAGAAAAGCCTGCAGGAGCCGCGTGCTCCTTAAAGGGTACGCGGCTCCTGTGGGCTTCTGCGGGAGGTGGGGTATTGCCATAGCCACATGCAGCCCCTCCAGCCGGGAGAGGCTGCGCACGGCTATGGCAGAAGCCAAGACAAAAAATAAGATTTTTTTTTCTTGGTTTCCCCCTCTAAAAACTAGGTGCGCCTTATGGTCCGGTGCACCTTATGGAGCGAAAACTACGGTATAGCTTGTTTAGCTTATACATTCATACCTCATGTTATGTTTGCTTCAGGTTGAGCATTTTCAGGTTTTGTCCCGCGGCAACCCAGAAGTACCGGAAAGGGTTACTTCCGGGTTTTGCCGCTCACGCATGCGCAGACGCGCAAAATGACCTCACGCGTATGCTCAGAAGCGGCGAATCGCGACCCACGCATGTGCAGACGCGGGTTGCGTTCCTTTAAGGTTGTGAACGGGGCTCTGGAATGGATCCCGTCCGCAACCAGAGGTACCACTGTACGTAAATCCAGCACAGGGGTGGTGGTGGTGCCGAATTGGCGCACACCTTTTTGTTGTTGGGGCGGGAAGGTTGGACGGCAGCGAGACCAGACTCTTCAGCCCCCTCTCCCCTTCGCAGACCCTCCGCCAGCACCTGACGCAGCCCCATACTCTGGGTTCAATGGGACGTCCGCCTTGGAAGAGGAGAGCTGGCCCGCAGGGCAGGTAACGCACCTGTGGGCAGGTGGGGCTTGGGGGCGGAAGAGAAGGGGGCTTGGGGGCTTTTTGCTCAGTGAGTCTCTGCTTCCAGGGGACGCCGTCCATCGAAGCCAAACTCCCCAAGGAATCGACCTGGGATCCCAGAGCAGGTGAGTTTCCTCTTTCTTCCCTCCTGCCCCCCAGGTGATCTGAGTCCTACTCCACCCCCCCCAAATAAATCACTGCTTGTCTTTCCACAGGTGCCAGCCAGGCCCCCATGGCCAATGCCAGAGAGGAGGGCGAGGACCCCTCCCTGCCCACAGGAAGGGCTGGAGAAGACTAGTTCACACACTCACGTGTGCCCCCCATGGATGCCATTCCGCCCCACACCTGCTTGCTTTGGCTTGGATGAGCCCCCTCCTCACCTGCCCATAGCCATCTCCTGCCACCCCCCTCCCAGAAGCAACTCTGCCCTGCTTTTGTCTTGCCCAATAAAGGAAAAGTGGGAAGCAGGTCTCTGTGGGTCCTCTGTGGGGCAGGACTGAGGAATGCCCTCCCCAAGCCCATAGGGAATGAGTTGGGAGAGCTGAGGGTGGAGGGAGGTTTTGCAGGGCTCCCCCCACCCGAAGGGCATAGCCTTAGAGGAGGCTGAGGGAGAGCAGTGAGTCTTGCCTGCGGACTGGGGGCTGTAACCATCACCCCCCAGGACTGGGGTCTGGGACTGTCTCCCCCTTTGAGCTCGTGATGCAGCAGCAAAAAAGGAGAATGCGATTCCAGGCTGCGTCAACAAAAGTCAAGGGTCTTGAGATCCAGGGAAGAAATAGCATTGCTCTTTTCCGCCTTGGTCAGATCGCAGCTGATGTTCTGGGTGCCTCAGTTTAAGAAGGGTATGGACAAGCTGGAAGGAGGGAAACCAGGAGGACCAAGGCTCTGGAAACCAAGACATATGAGGAATGGTTGAAGGAGCTGGTGATGTTGAGCCTGGAAGAGAGGAGCTACGATGATGTTGTTGTTTAGTTGTTTAGTCATGTCCCTCCTGTCTTCCACTGCCTCCCGCAGTTGGGTCAAACTCATGCTGGCAGCTTCGAGAACACTGTCCCACCATCTCGTCCTCCGTCATCCCCTTCTCCTTGTGCCCTCCATCTTTCCCAGCATCATGGGCTTTTCCAGGGAGTCTTCTCTTCTCCTGAGGTGGCCAAAGTCTTGGAGCCTCCGCTTCACGATCTGTCCTTCCAGTGAGCACTCAGGGAGCTACGATAGCTGCCTTCAAAACTCTGAAGGGCAGGATTTGAACCCATGGCTTCAAATTACAATAAGCGTTTCTGACTCAACAGCAGGAAGAGCTGTTTGACAGTGGAACGGATGTCCACAAGAGGCAGTGGTCTCACCTTCCTTGGAGGTTTTTAAGCAGAGGTTGGAAGGCCACCTGTCAGGGATGCTTGAGCTGAGATTCCTGCCTTGCGGGGGGTTGGACTAGATGGCCATTGGGGTACCCCTCAACTCTACCATTCCGTGATTCTATGAAAATGAATAAATAAAGGGTTGCAGGCAGGCGGCAGCTGGAGGGCTCAGCTGGAGGGTTCTTGAGTTTGTTTAAAATCTAAAACAGCTTATCTCCTATTCCTTTGTAAGTTTTTTTTAAACCTTTTTGTAAAACTAGAGTTTTCACAGCCGAGTCCTCAACTCCTTATTACTACTGCTTGGCTTTCTTTAAACAGGGCTATGTCTAAAACTTGCCACTGAGGTTTCCAAACCCTTTTTGTAAACCCAGGGGAGTGTTTCAGCCCTGCTCTCGAGTTTGTTTAAAATCACTTAAGGTTTATGATTTCTCTATTTCCTTCGGAGGAAACTGAATAGTTCAGTGAAACGAGGTTTGTAGCCAGCATCCCATTAAGGCTTTGTTCAATTCTAGGTTTCTCTAATTCCCCCCTCAAACTTTTTGTTTTTTGTTATTTGGTTTAAGTCTATAGTCGATTACTTCTCGTTTCGGGGATTTTCACGATATTTCGTTTGTTTTGTGCAATTTCAGAGATGTGGGGCTAGCAGTAGCTCACTGGGCCTCTGCGGTGGCGCTTGGGGGACCCCTGAGAAAACCCCAAGAAAATACTTATGTTTATTTGAGGGGGTGGAGAGTGTCGAACAGCTCTACCCATGCACCCCACCCCAATTTCTGCAGGGATATAAAGTCTACCAGAGCCTCAGCATTGGAAGGAAGCAGGATGAAGATGGATAATTTGGGGGGACACCTGGCACCAAAGCCATCCAAGCCTCTTTTGAAGCCCCCCCCCCAATATATATACACAGCCATACACAGTCCAGACCGCACCTCTCGCATTGACAAAGGAATCATTAAATACATTTTAATGCATATTCAAGGAAGAGGCAGGTTTGCCCCCCACAGATGCAGGGGGGGGGGTCACGCCTGCCTACTTGGCAGCAAGCACCGCCCCTCCCCTCCTGAATTGGCACATATCCCTGAAACTCAGGGGGAGTGTTAGAAAAACGGGGGGGCTGTCGGAGGGCAAGGTAGGCGGGGGTTGATCTTTGGGGCCACCGCTGGGGGTGGTGAAGTTGTGGGGGGGGGGCCTTGCACAAAGGAACCAATACGAATGAGCTCCTGCTTCTGGCGGGGGAGGTACCAACCAGACCCCCCCCCCTTTACAATTATTTCCCCACCTCAAATTGTTCCAGTTTCTCAAAGGGAAAAGGTGCTTTTTCTCCCCTGCTGAAGAGGAGACTTGTGGGTCAGGACGGTTACACAGCCCCCCCCCTAAATTGGGAAGTGGGCATAAGAGCGCTCCCAACAGGCTGTGCCCCCCAAGTGGGGGGCAGCTGGTCCAGAAGTGAGGAGAGGGCCCTGATGGCTTGTTAGAGGGTGGCGGGGAGGGGAATGGAGCGTGTGGGGTCCTGGCCCCACATCGGGCCCTCTGCTCCAACCTCCTGCAGTCCCCTGCTTCCAGTCTAGCGGACCTCTGGAGGCCCCAGCGCCCTCCCTCCTCAGACCTGGGACTGCAGCCACAAGCGGGGGTCAAACCGGGGCCGGGCGTGGGGCCGAGGGGGGCGCTCGGGCTCCGGAGTGGGGCTGCCGCTGCTGCTGCTGGAGGAGCTGGAGCCGGAGGGGCCCCTGGCCCTGGGGGGCGGAGGCGGCCCCGGCGGGCGCCCCGAGCGTCCTTTCAGGGTGCTGAGCTTGGCGTCCAGGGAGAGGGTGCGGGGCCGGCCCCAGGGGGGGCGCGGCAGGGGGCACGGGCTGGCGCTGGAGACGCTGTCGCTGTCGGACGCTGCGCTGCACGACGACCCTTCCAGGAGGGACATCCAGGGCGGGGGGCCCAGGCCCGAAAAGCGCCGGGCCAGGATCTCCGTCACGGCCTCAATGTCGTCCGCTGGCTCAATAGCTGGGGAGAAAAATAGGGCGGGGGGGGGAGATTAGCGGAGGGGCCGTTGCAAAGGACCCCCAGAGGACAGAGGGGCAGGAGTCCCTTTCCATGCGCCTCCCAAGGGAAGCCGCACCCCAAAGCAAGGAACATCTGGAGCCAGGCTGGGACCAGATGGAATTTGGCAGAAGCTTAGCTACAGTCCTACCTCAGGTTACAGATGCTTCAGGTTGCGTTTTTTCAGGTTAGTAAAGGTAAAGGGACCCCTGACCATGAGGTCCAGTCGTGGCCGACTCTGGGGTTGCGGCGCTCATCTCGCTTTATTGGCCAAGGGAGCCGGCGTACAGCTTCCGGGTCATGTGGCCAGCAGGACTAAGCCGCTTCTGACAAACCAGAGCAGCGCACGGAAACGCCGTTTACCTTCCCGCCGGAGCGGTACCTATTTATCTACTTGCACTTTGACGTGCTTTCTAACTACTAGGTTGGCAGGAGCAGGGACTGGGCAACAGGAGCTCACCCCGTCATTGCGGGGATTCGAACCGCCGACCTTCTGATCGGCAAGCTCTAGGCTCTGTGGTTTAACCCACAGCGCCATGGACCGCCAAAACCCAGAAGTACAGGAACGGGTTACGTCTGGGTTTCGGTGGTTGCGCATGCGCAGAAGCGCCAAATCACAACCTACGTGTGCGCAGATGTGCCGCTGCAGGTTGCGAACGTGCCTCCCGCACGGATCACGTTCGCAACCCGAGCATTCACTATATTGGCTTCTCCTAACTCAGATCACCCCTGGTTTAATATCCCTGGTGGTGCAAAATTGTCACAAGAGTGCCTGGATTAAAATGGTCTATCGAAAACTTCCCTCTTGTGGTTTATCCCCACAACAGCGACTCACTTTGGGTTTTAGTAAAGCCAACAGTCCAATTTGCCTAAATGATCTTGAGCATCGGAACAACTTGGCCACAATAAGGAAATTTTGCCCAGGGCATGACTATTTTCCACCTTCCCATTTCGAATCTCTGGCACCCTCTCTGCATAACTGAGCAATTCCAAAATATAGATTACTCTCGCAAGGGTGCATGTCTTGCCCTTAGCTGGACTCGAGGGATGATTCCAACCGATTCCACAAGAAAAACACTTATGTTCCTGTGGAGACGGCAGTACCGAATCGGCAGCACATGCCCTTCTGGCTTGCCCTCTTTATAAAAGCCTTGAGGAATGAGATTATCACTCCTCTTTTATTGCCCATTCCGGGTCGCCCAACCACTGCCCCAGTGTCCTTTCTCCTGGCAGATCAAGATGAGCGGGTGACAGCAAAGGTGGCAAGGTGTTTAGTTGGAGCAATCAGAATAAGATCCACTATTTGACTATTGATTCAAAACTCTAAAATTTATTTTATATGATCAACTTTTTATTTCTATTCTTTGTATATCGCATTGGTATTTTATTGCTATGGCCGACGCAAATAAAGATTCATTCATTCAATTTGGCAGGAACTGAAAAAATAACTCCCAATTTATCTGGAAAACTCTCTTTCTGTTTGGTGGGGTTTTATCTCACATGCAGCAAATAAGCCGTGATGTAGCTTTGCAGGGGGTTGGACTAGATGACCCCTGAGGTCCCCTCCAAAACTCTGCAGCTCTGAGATACGAAACTCCCTGGACTCCCTTCTCCATGGTGCAATGTGAAATTTCGTCTAGAGTGCACTGCTCTTTGGGGCTTACGTTGTCTCCATTGCATCAATTCTCTTGATGTGCTGCAGTAAAATCTATCTTTTTAAAGATAAAAAAATAAAAAAGTGTGGTGGGGGGGGGGGAGAGGAGCCGTGATCCGAAATACTCAGAGCGTGCCCGGTTGGCAAAGGCTGCCCAAGCATCGTGCCCTCCTAAGGCCGCCGTCAGAGAGTGCACACCCTCCCTGCAGAATCTAGACTGGATCATCTCAAAGGGCAGAAAAGTGGGGGGGGGGGACATGTACATGTGATAGGAATTTTGAGGTCTTAGATATATGTTAAATGTTCATAAGTGCACCAACCAAGCGCGTACATAGATCAGCACTGGAAGACCGACCTGGAACCATTTTTGATTTTCAAACTGACCAAATGTTTCCTCTGCAAGGTCAAAGGAAAATGGAAAAGCCTCCCCATTGTCTTTTCCTTCACAAATCCTGTCTTAAGGGCACATTTAAGATATGAATAGGGTGTGAGCCTGTGACTTGGCTCAGGAACTAAGTATTTATCATTACAAAAGACTGGCCAGGCTCCCCAGGGTATCCATTCAAGTGACCATTAAACGTAACCTGGCAGACAGGAGGTAAACAAAGCACTCAGATTTCTGCTGTAGACCTCCTTCTCTGTGATGTAGGTATGATGTATCTGGGGGTGGTCTTATGTTACACCCCTTCTGTGATGTATGTATGATGTATGGAGGGGTGGTCTGGAGCTCCAGGACAGGGAATTTAAAATGTCTATATAGGGGCAGGCACGCCTGGGTTCTGGGTCCTCCTCCTTTCCTGCGTGTGAGGGGAGCACCCTGTTGCAACAGTTCAATAAAGATCAGGCTTACTAGCCGCTTTGCTTCTCAAGATTCTCTGGTTGGCCTCTTTTATTTTCTCCTACCAATAGGGAACCTATGTAAGGACTCTATAGGGGCTCTAGGATACCCCATAAGGGGAAAAGGGCAATTTTTGTTCACAACATACACATAAATGGAGGCGCCCACTGGGTGCAACTGCCCACAGCCCCCGCCAGCCCCCTCCCTGTCAGTGGGAGATCCCAGGGGCTCTGCCAGTGCCTGCGCTGCCCACCCCTCTCTACGCAAAGGGAACTCCTGCCCCCTTCGCCCCCTCCCTGGCACCCAGAGGACCCCTCCCCACCCCGTCCAGCTTTGGGTGGGGGTTACGTCACCTGTCGCTGTAATACGAGGAGAGGAGCGCTCGAATCTCGGCAGAGACAGCATTGTCCTGCAACAGCAGCCCCTCGCAGTTGGGGGGCGGCCCCCCTGGGCCAGGGAGAGCTGGGGGTGGGGGGTAAGGGGTCGGGGACAGGACAGAGAAGAGGAGGAAGAGAAGGGGAGACATGCAAAGAGAGAGAGAGGAGGAGGAGAGCAGAGAGTTACAGACACAGATACATCTGGGCGCAAGCAAGGTGTGGGGCAGGCCCCACAGAAACCGGGGGGGGGGCAAGACAGAGCCCCAGAGACAGGCAGGAAGAAAAGGGCAGAAGGAGGGGAGACCCTCTTGCCTCCCCACCGTGAGTTCAGGGGGGCCCTAAGCTACCAGGCCCACCCCTCAGAGCCCCCGCTGTCCCCTTCAGCCCCCCAACCCTCCCCGCTTCTGCAGACCCCCTTCTCTGGAGACTCACCCATCTCGTGGTAGAGGGAGCCTTGCTTCTGCAGGAGGGCCATGGGGCGCCGTGGGGAGGGGACCTCCACCTTCATGAGCTCATCGCAGCAGTGCTTCCACTGGCCTGGGGGGCAGGGAGAAGATTGCGGGGGGGGGACTTCAATGAAATAGTTAAGCCCCACCCCACATAACGGATCACAAGACACGGCGCCCGTTCACTATCACCATCAACTTTGGGGGGCTGCTGCTCAAATACTTTAAGGGGGGGCTGAAGGAACCTCAGCCCCTACGTGTTGGTTCACATGCCAGGGACCCCCTCCCACTTTGGTGGCCGTCTGTGGGGCAGGCAGGGGGCACTGTGCTGCACCCCTGGTGGTCTCCCCACGCGCACCAGAGGACAGGACCCCCAGCAGGTCTTAGCCCAGGGGTCAGCAAACTTTTTCAGCAGGGGGCCGGTCCACCGTCCCTCAGACCTTGTGGGGGGCCGGACTATATTATGAAAAAAATAAATGAATGAATTCCTTGGCCCCACAAATAACCCAGAGATGCATTTTAAATAAAAGGACACATTCTACTCATGTAAATACACTCTGATTCCTGGACTGTTCAGGGGGCTGGATTGAGAAGGCGATTGGGCCAGATCCGGCCCCCGGGCCTTAGTTTGCCTACCCATGGCAGCCTTTCTCAACCTGTGGGTCCCCAGATGTTGCTGAACTACAACTCCCATCACCCCTAGCTAGCAAGGCCAGAGCTCAGGGATGATGGGAGCTGTAGTCCAACAACATCTGGGGATCCACAGGTGGAGAACCGCTGGATTAGGGGCTGCAGCCGTCCTTCTTTAGCCTCCCCCATCTCCTGGGAAGGGCAGGGGCTTCTGAAGAGCCTCCTCCAGGAGCAAACCTCACTAGCATGGGGGGGTCTGTGGCTGGATTGGGGCCTCCACGGTCCAGCTCAGCTTCTCCCTCGCCTCCCTTGTCCTGCCACAACCCCCTTGCGAGGCGGGACAAGGATGCAGCGGGAGGGGAGAGCAAGGGAGGGCACTGTTGCCCCTGATCTCCCCCCCATGTGTTTCCACCCCCCCCCGTCTTGCCTCCCCTACTCACTCATGTCGTAAAAGTGCTGCCAGAAGGCTTCCATCCAGCGCTGCGTCTCGGAGCGGGACTCAGCCAGCAGCGTGTGGGTCACCTCCTCCCCCCCATAGCGGTTTGTGACGGACATGGTGTGCAGTTGGTTCTTGGGGTCCTTCTCTGTGGCTCGGATGCGCGTCTCCTGGAGGGGGGGGGCAAAGGGGCCTCAGGCATGGAAATGTGCGCATGCGCAGACACACCCAGAGGCGCCCAGGGAACCCCCAAGGAAGGGGGAGGTTGGAAGATTCAGGACAAAGAAAACCCTTCTTTGCGCAGTGGGGGCAGGCAGAGGCACCGCAAGGGGGGTGGTCTGTTCCGGGTGCCATGCCTGGGGGTGTGTGACAAAATCCCCCCTCCCCCCAGGCAGATCGGCACCGCGGCGCTGGCACCCCCGGCGGACGGATTTCTGCGATTGGCACAATCGCCGTCGAGAAAATCCGCAAATATGCACAGCGTTCAGCGCTGGTCGCCAGGGATGCATACTCCTGGGGGGGGCGCCATTTGCATCCCCCCCCCCGGCGGGCGGAGTTCACATCCCCAGCGGGCAGTGCCAGGCCTATTTGTACGATCAGCGGGCAGTGCTGGCACCCCTGGGAGGATCGCCCCGCCCCCGCCCCCACATCATGGTTTTTCCTCCCAATTTTTTTTATTCATTTTATAACGAATATAAAGAACACAAACAGAAAAACAAACAATACAAAAATTCTCGTCATATCCTTATTTTTCTATACATTGTTAGGTGGGCTTCCCCAAGTCCCACCTAGCTGATTTTCATTTTACTTCATCTTTAGCAATTTACATATATCACAATTTCTAACCATCTTTTTTTAAATCACACTTACCTTAACCATAAAAAACTTTATCACTTACAAATAATACTGTTTTAAAATACACTATCTTCAACTTCTAACCCTAACTTCTAAGCCTCTGCCAAAGCTAGTCTAAGATTTAAATATTAACATTTTTTTTTTGGAATATTCCTTAAACTTCTTCCAATCCATGTTTGCCGCTCTGGGTGTTCCTCCGTCACTGGGGACCCCCAATATTCTGCCCCCCAACCTGGTCTGAGACTTCACCCCCCTACCTTGTTGATAGCAATGGTGAAGGCCGGCTCCTCCTGCGTCTCGACGTCTTTGGGGTGCCGGTAGCAGAGGAGGTTGGAGCCCCGCAGGAGGCAGAAGAGCCGCAGCCAGCCCTGCTGCTCCCCCTGCTGCACAAACGGAGGGGGGAGAGGGGTGTTGTGTTTAGCAGGAGGGAGACCCACACGCCATCTGTCCACATTCATCCCTCCCCAGGACGGGCGCTGTCCTTCTTCCCTGCCTGCCCCCCAAATCCCTTTCACTGAGGCTCAGAAACCCCTTCTGAGTGGGGGGGGGGCACAGCCCCATAGCAGAAACGCTCCCTGCCTCCCACTTCAGAATATTTTTGGTATGAAAAAAATAAAATAAAATAAAATAAAATTGTATACCACCGTATACCCACAGGTAAAAAAAATTTGCTTGGACCACACCAAATTTTTTACTGATAAGAAATACATTGGAAAACAGAAAGAAAGAACTCCTAGCAGTGTCTGATTTATAACATAGAACACAACTACCATATTTTTCGCTCCATAAGACGCACCCGACCACCTAGTTTTTAGAGGAGGAACACAAGAAAAAAAATATTCTGAACAAAACAGTGGGTGTATGATTTTTGTGGTTCATGCTGTGGCCACAGACATGTGATCTGATGGTGAATTTGGAGTGACCCAATGCAAAAATCCTGAGGATCCATGTGGATCCGTGCTTTGTAACCACGTTTTTGCACCATTGCAGATCCAGGAAACAGTGGGTGCATTATTTTTTTGTGTGCATGGACATGCTATGGGATCTGATGGTGAATTTGGGGTGACCCAGTGCAAAAATCCTGAGGATCCATGTGCTTTTACCCTCCCCCCTCCCAGGCAGCCTCCGCTAGCGTCCCTTATTTCTCTTCTGATCCCACCGATCAGCTGCTTCCTTTCAACACTCCTTTCCCTCTTCTTTGCCTTAGTGTCTTTTCCTCAGCTGGAGCAGTTTTTTGCTCCTCCTTTTCTTCTAATTTCTCTTCTCATTGATTTAGTCTTCTTGTTTCCCCCGTTTGCAAGTTTGCTGTCTTTACCTCCCCCTCCCAGGCAGCCTCCTTTATCTCTAGCGTCCCTTATCTCACTCCTGATCGGCAAATGATAAGCGGCTTTGTTTCAACACCCCCTTCCCTCTTTCAAAAAGAAAGAAAGAAAGAAAGAAAGAAAGAAAAGCATGATCAGTTTTTCTCCCCTGGGCAATTTGGCTCCAGGGACCACGCATTTGCTCCATAAGACGCACAGACATTTCCCCATACTTTTTAGGAAGGAAAAAGTGTGTCTTATGGAGCGAAAAATACGCTATTTATTATTCCTTCCTGAGGTTTGTGAGTTCAGCAGAGTACATCCCTTTGCAGCTTAAAAGGGGAGCCATATGATCCTGGGAATCCAGAAAGCGTAAAACAAGGATATGAGTCATTCCCCAAATATAATTACAAACAAGCCTCTTCCATATGTACCCTAAGTATGTATATGATCTCAGTGAGAGACATGAGCTTCCTTTTGCTGGGTAATCTCATTTCTATTCGGTCTAATTTGAGACAAGCAAGATCTCATCTCCCCATCGACACAAAGAAGCCTTTCTATCCCTATTCTGCAAATAAATAAAAACATTTTGACACTATACTATGCTGCCCTGAAATGCTCAAATGTTTCCTTGCATCTGCCTGCCAGACCCTTGGGAGTCACATCACTACAGCGTAAGGACCGAAGATGAGACTGCAGGATGAGGCCAGAGGGGCCCATCGAGTCATCCAGCCAACCAGATGCCCCAAGGGGAAACCAGCAGGCCGGACCCGAGTGCGAAAGCAGCCCTCTCCCTTCTCTGTGTCCTGGAAGAAGTTACTGTGAACCAGCTCTACCTCTTTTTCAAATCAGAGCCAGTGAAGGCGGTGAAGGTCCTGTGTGAGTGTCTGGAGGCGGTTGGAGGATGGATGGTGGCTAACAGATTGAGGTTGAATCCTGACAAGACAGAAGTACTGTTTTGGGGTGACAAGAGGCAGGTAGGTGTGGGGGACTCCCTGGTCCTGAATGGGGTCACTGTGCCTCTGAAGGACCAGGTGTGCAGCCTGGGAGTCATTCTGGACTCACAGCTGTCCATGGAGGCGCAGGTCAATTCTGTGTCCAGGGCAGCTGTCTCCCAGCTCCATCTGGTACGCAGGATGTGACCCTACCTGCCTGCAGACTGTCTCGCCAGAATGGTGCATGCTCTGGTTATCTCTCGCCTAGACTACTGCAATGTGCTCTACGTGGGGCTCCCTTTGAAGGTGACCTGGAAACTACAACTAATCCAGAATGCGGCAGTTAGACTGGTGACTGGGGGCGGCCGCCGAGACCACATAACACTGGTCTTGAAAGACCTACATTGGCTCCCAGTACGTTTCTGAGCACAATTCAAAGTGTTGGTGCTGACCTTGAAAGCCCTAAATTGCCTCAAAGGCCCAGTAGACCTGAAGGAGCGTCTCCACTCCCATCGTTCTGCCCGGACGCTGAGGTCCAGCTCTTAGGGCCTTCTGGTGGTTCCCTCCCTGCGAGAAGCCAGGTTACAGGGCACCAGGCAGAGGGCCTTCTCGGTGGTGGCACCCGCCCTGTGGAACACCCTCCCGTCCATGGCTGCTTCTCAAGAAAATGCCACACTGCGTCGGTTTAGCTCAGTGCAGGGACTGACTGGCGCCATCTGGTGTGGCATGTTCATAGCGCATCCAAATTGCTGCATCTTTCCTAATGTAGCTGAGTAGAGAGACAGAGCGAGAGAGAAGGGGTGGAGGGGGATCAGCCCGTCTCCTGAGCGCATGGCTCTCGATGCGCCTCTGCCGGGGGGGGGCGGGTCCCAAAAGGCGGGTCCCCTGCCTTCTCAGCCCCTTCCCTACCTGCAGCGCCCCCCCAGCACTTACCTGCACCTTCAGGAAGCCGCACATCACCTGGTGGAGCATGCAGTTGGGCTGGGCTGCCAGGCGACAGCAGACGCTGCCGTACAGGGGGAGCCAGAAGGAGCTCTCCTCTGGATGGGGGGGAGGAGAGAAGAGAAGGGGGTCAGGGGGAGGCAGGTCTGAGCCCCAAAAGAGGGACGAGGGGGCAGGGGGCTTCATCCCTCCTGGAAAAGAGAGGCCACTTGCCCACCTACATTGGCGGAACTGGCTCAGCAGCAGCAGCTCCACAAAACGTCAAGAGACATCGGAACTCCCCGCCACTTGACTCTGGACTCTTTTGGGGGGCTCCTGAAAACAGTCTCGGTGACAGAAGCCTGCCCAGACGTTAGAAAGACGAAGGACGTTTCAGTCCGTTTTTAGCCTATTGTCATTTTTAACTTTCAACTCTTTTTTGAAGGAAGGGGGAGAGACTTCCCCAGGCAAGGCCTTTTTCCACCTGCCTTGCTTCACCCTCCAGCCTCTGCTCCTCAATTTGTGTTGTATTCTTTTATGCCCTGTGGCTTGCCGTTGTTTTATCAATTGCAGTTTAGAAATTATTTATTGTAATTGTTAAGAGTGCATTTCTGTTTAATTTTCATATTCTGATATTATTATTATTCTATACAATTCTAATGATTGTTGAATGTTACATTTTTGATGTTGATTGCTTATTTTAAAGTTATGTTTTATCATCACATTTTTGTACCACATTGATTGTTATAAGATGTACAGTCCTTGTTTCTTCAGTCTTGAGTATCGTAAGATAGAAAGACAGTATACAAATTAAAAGTGATGATGGTGATGATTGCTGCTAATTTTGTCATTGCTAATTTTATGTTTTATAAACCGCTCTGATGTTTGTTTTACAAAAAGCGGTGCATAAATTTCAGGCAAGGAATAAATAAATTCTCTGAGAGGCTACGGTGCCCACCTAAGGGCCTTCTTGGTGGTGGCTCCCGCCCTGTGGAACGCCCTCCCATCAGACGTCAAGGAAATAAACAACTATCTGACTTTTAGAAGAGATCTGAAGGCAGCCCTGCTTAGGGAAGTCTTTAAGGTTTTGTGTTTTATTGCACTTTTCATTTTCTGTTGGGAGCTGCCCAGAGTGGCTGGGGAAACCCAGCCAGATGGGAGGGGTAAAAATATTATTATTATTATTATTATTATTAATGCAGGAGCAGAGCTCACACAATGCCCACCCAGAGCCAAAGCACCCAAAGGCAACTCTTCTCCAAAGGGACCATTTCCCCGGGGCCTTTGAGGTGCGCCATGACGGCATTTCATGTGCGTCTCACTTGCGCAATTCCAACCAGACGCAGTTGAAGGAGGAATGCTTGAAACTGCAAGTTTTGTCGAGCTTCCAGAGTTTCCAGGGCTCCGGAACGGATCCCAGACTCAAAACAAGATACCACTGTATTACTACTACTACTATTTATTATTATTATTATTATTATTATTATTATTATTATTATTATTATT
>JAXCMG010000015.1:5589658-5600239 GCA_034642415.1 Podarcis siculus
TTATTATTATTATTATTATTATTATTATTATTATTATTATTATTATTACTATTAAACCACCAGTTTTAAAACATACAAAAAGTTGAAACACTAAAACAAATTAAAACCCTCATCAACTTTCCAAACATCTGGAAAGACTTTCTCTAATCAGGAATGTTTTTAGCAGGAGCCAAAACTAGGCAGGGAGTCCTGCAGTGGAGCAAAGAGCTTTTGCGCTCTCCCTGCCTTGCCAAATGGGGGACCCTCTGCCCCCCCTGCCCATCCACTAGCTGACTCCCGCAATTTGGGTCTCTGCGCTTTCTGTGTCTGCACAAAACCCTCGGAGCCAAACTGGACTCAGGAACGTTCCTGCTCCCGCAAACCCAACCGCCCCCCAAAACCCCTGCTCCAAGTACCGTTCCCGGTGACGGCGAGGTCGTGGGTGCGAAAGGCGTCCTGGACGTGGGCCAGGCGCAGGGTGGTGCAGGCCAGCAGCTGGTACTTGGGGCCCCTGGAAGGAAGCAGAGGCGGGTGAGACCGGAGGGGGCGGGCAGCGGGTGCGAATTCTGCAGAAGACAGCCGGGCGTCGGGCCCAGGATACTCACGCCACGCTGGGGGCTGGCAGCTGGAGGGGGCTGCTTCCCCCGTTGCTGACGGGGCTCCCGGGCACCCCGTCCAGGGTGGCACGGACCCTCTTGCCGGACGAGCGCCCCAGGGAGCTGCTTAGGCGGCTGGCCAGCTTTTTGGGGGTGCTGCCCAGGACAGAGTCTTCCTCCAGGCCGGCGCTGTACAGCTCCACCTTCAGCTCAAAGTCCGGACTGGCCTCCGTGCTGGGGGGAGACAAAGCGGGGGGCACAGGCGTGAAAGGGGGGCGCTCCCAGGCAGCCCAGAAGGGCACCCGAGGAGCGAATATAAAATACAACTTACAGGACGGGAGAGGATATGGAACTGGAAGGTGACAGCATGTTACAGGTGAAACTCGGAAAATTAGAATATTGTGGAAAAGTTATTTCATTTATTTCAGTAATTCAACTTAAAAGGTGAAACTAATATATGAAGCTAATTCATCATGCGAATCCCAAGCCGGAATTAAGATTGGCGGAAGAAATATCAACAACCTCAGATATGCAGATGACACAACCTTGATGGCAGAAAGTGAGGAGGAATTAAAGAACCTTTTAATGAGGGTGAAAGAGGAGAGCGCCAAATATGGTCTGAAGCTCAACATCAAAAACACTAAGATCATGGCCACTGGTCCCATCACCTCCTGGCAAATAGAAGGGGAAGAAATGGAGGCAGTGAGAGATTTTACTTTCTTGGGCTCCATGATCACTGCAGATGGTGACAGCAGCCACGAAATTAAAAGACGCCTGCTTCTTGGGAGGAAAGCAATGACAAACCTAGACAGCATCTTAAAAAGTAGAGACATCACCTTGCCAACAAAGGTCCATATAGTTAAAGCTCTGGTTTTCCCAGTAGTGATGTATGGAAGTGAGAGCTGGTCGCCGAAGAATGGATGCTTTTGAATTCTGGTGCTGGAGGAGATTCTTGAGAGTCCCATGGACTGCAAGAAGATCCAACCTCTCCATTCTGAAGGAAATCAGCCCTGAGTGCTCACTGGAAGGACAGATCGTGAAGCCAATACTTTGGCCACCTGATGAGAAGAGAAGACTCCCTGGAAAAGACCCTGATGTTGGGAAAGATGGAGGGCACAAGGAGAAGGGAGCGACAGAGGACGAGATGGTGGGGCAGTGTTCTCGAAGCTGCCAGCATGAGTTTGACCAAACTGCGGGAGGCAGTGGAAGACAGGAGGGCCTGGCATGCTCTGGTCCAGGGGGTCACGAAGAGGCGGACACAACTAAACGACTAAACAACAAAAAATATATGAGATAGAGTCATGACATGCAAAGCGAGATATGTCAAGCTGTAGAGAATCTATGGGGCATTGCCAAGAGAAAGATGAGAGACATGAGACCGAGCAATGCAGAAGAGCTGAAGGCTGCTATTGAAGCATCCTGGTCTTCCATAACACCTTGGCAGTGCTACAGGCTGATAGCATCCATGCCACACCGTATTGAGGCAGTAATTGATGCAAAAGGGGCCCACACCAAGTACTGAGTACATATGCATGCTTCTACTTCTCAGAGGTCCAATATTGCTCTATTTGCAGTCCTTATTTTGCTGGTTTCATTTAATATTCTAATTTTATGAGATTGTTAATTTGGGGTTTTCATCAGCTTTACACCAGGATCATCACAATTATAAAAAAGAAAGCCTTGACATATCTCGCTTTGCATGTCATGAGTCTGAAATAAATGAACTTTTCCACGATATTCTAATTTTCCGAGTTTCACCTGTACATTTGGAAACAAAATTATATGACAACTCCTCGGCCGACCAGGGATTCTTCAGCCGCAGTTGGGACTGCAATCTACTTTCAGAATTGAAAACTGGCAGTGATCTACTCCCGGTTTTGGGGGGGGGTTCAGATTTTTTGGGAAGGAAAGCCCCATTTTTAAGGAGTTCAGCTCAATGTTGTTGAGCCAGAGATCAACCGCGATCTACCAAATCCTCACAGGGATCTACCAGTAGATCACGATCAACCTGTTGGACATCCCTGGGCTAGAACATGGGTAGGCAAACTAAGACCCTGGGGCCAGATCCGGCCCAATCACCTTCTCAATCCGGCCTGCGGACGGTCCAGGAATCGGCGTGTTTTTACATGATTAGAATGTGTCCTTTTATTAAAAATGCATCTCTGGGTTATTTGTGGGGCATTGGAATTCATTTATTTCCCCCCCTTCAAAATATAGTCCGGCCCCCCACAAGGTCTGAGGGACAGTGGACTGGCCCCCTGCTGAAAAAGTTTGCTGACCCCTGGTCTAGATGGCCTCTGGAGGTCCCTTCCAACTCTGCAATCATTCTACGCATCACTTTGAGCCAGCCAACCCTTACTGCCCCCCAGGGTCCCTCCCGCAGATCTCAGGCCCCCCAAAAGACAAAAAAAACCCTCTCTTCTCCCCCCAATGCCAAAGAACCCAGAGCCCCCAAAATCCACTTTTAAAAAGCCAACTCTTCTGATGTTGAAAGATTCCGGGGGAAAGGAGAAACACCGCTTTCTCTGCACGGATCCTTTTCCAAGACTTGCCGCCTCCCGCACGGCCATGGGGACCCCCAGGTTTCTACCCAAAGGGGGCAGACAGTGGGGCAGGGACTCACAAGAGGATGGTGCTCTCAAAGCAGATGTCGGTCAGGGTCCGATCCACCAGCACCATCTCCGTGTCGTAGATTTCCGGGCCGATCTGAAGCAGGCAGAAGACGGCGCAGCGATGCAGCTCTGCCGAGGAACGAGGGGGCATTTAGGTGGCAAAGGCGCCTCTCAGACCCCCCAAGCCCCAGCCAGCCCCCCAAGACCCAGGGAGGGAGAGGGGGAAGAAGAAGAGTTGGCTTGGAGAGGAGGTGGCCAGCGGCTTCGGAAGTGGGTGCCCGGCTCAGATCGTGGGGCGTCCGAACACCGCCAGAGGCGCCATGCGCAGGAAGCAAAGGCATGCGCCGTCGGAGGGGCCACCACCAAGAAGGACTCACCGCCCTTGTTCTTGAAATATTCCGTGTCCTTCCACATCAGTGGGATCCGGAGGTCTGAAAAGAGGAGGAGATAAAGAGGGTTTGCTTACATCCCCAAATGCGTCCGGGCAGGAAGAGGAGAGAGGCCTCCAGGTAATAATAAATAATAAATGACAAATTTTTATTTATACCCCGCCCTTCCCTGTTCAGAAAACTGGGCTCAGGGCGGCTAACAACAAATTTAAAACACTTAATTGATGCAACAAAAAACAGCATAAAATACAGTATAAAATGTGAATAACTATTGTTTTCAGAATTCAGAACTATTGAATTCAGAATTCAAAAATCAATTTAGGGGGGAAATCCATCCAATAAACATTACATGATCACCAGGGCTAGCTGGCTAAATTAGTCCTATTTGGGCCAGCGAGGAGGCCAGGGGAGAATTAGCTGTGGGATCCCAGAGGGGGTAATCTTCATGAAAAGGGGAGGAAGGGGAATAAAAGATCAGGCTGAGTTCAAATTAAAGGCCAGGCGGAATAGCTCTGTCTTACAGGCCCTGCGGAAGGAGGCTAAATCCTGCAGGGCCCTGGTCTCCTAGGACAGAGCATTCCACCAGGTTGGAGCCACCACTGTGAAGGCCCTGGCCCTGGTGGAGGATAGTCTGACTTCCTTAGGAACCTCTAAACTATGGTTATTCATGGACCTTAAGGTAACATAGTGGGGGCCCAGACATCTAAGCCAGGGGATCCCCAAGTGGGGGGGGGCATGACGGGGCAGGGAGATGGCGCTGGAGGCACAAATGATTCTCAGGCTTTGGAAAACTGGTCCGACGATGATACACATGTGGTGGAATTGTAGGAAAATAAGGGAATTTTGGGATTCAATATATATAATGAGCTCAAAAAGATGTTTGTTCCCAGCGGAATAAGAACATTATTCAGAACATAGCAGCTTGCACGACCTGCCAAGGGTGGCCATAAGGCAACAAAATTCAAAACGGTGACAATTAATTGCACATGCCTCCAAAATCCAATTCAGCTTTTGAGTTTAATTAATTCCACAAAATGGAAGCACTTGATTCTGTCCGCTGGGAACAAAGGGGGGGGACCTCCAAAATGTCTGAGAGCTGGACTAAAGCATGGATATGCCTTTGGTCTCCTCCAGAACATGCCTCAAGCATTCTTTACAAATCAGTAACAATTCTTGAAAGCCAATTATAGGGCCAATATAGAATCACAGAAGGGGTCCCCTAGGTCATCTAGTCCAACCCCCGGCAATGCGGGAATTTGGGCAGTGGGAAGGCCATTTTTGCTCCCCGAAACAGCTCCCCTTTGGGACCGGGCTGCTCTGCCTGCCTCTCCCCCTGGGCTCTGGGCCTGGAAGGGGTCCGGCTGGGCTGCACCTGCGGCCAGGTGGGTCACGGGATCCTTACCTGAGATGCAGACTCTGCCTCGGCAGGGCAGGCGATCGTCCACGGGACCAGCGTCTGAGGGGCTGAGGGGGGGAGAAAGGGCTGTCAGAGACACAGGGAGGACCCCCCACCACCGCCTGCCCCCCCCCAAAAACCCCAATCCAGCATCACAGGAGAGTTCAGGCTACCCTCTTGATTGACAGCCCCAAGGATGCGGAGAAGCAAAATGACTGCATCCGTGGCATTCTTCCTTTAAAATTTTATTTTAGAAGATTCATTTGCTAATACTTATTTTTTAAGTTTCATGGTAGCATGCAGATTTTAATTAATAATAATAATTGTTATCATTTATTTATACCCTGCCGATCTGGCTGGGTTTCCCCAGACACTCTGGGCAGCTCCAAACAAAATATTAAAAATACAATAAATCATTTTTAATATGTTTGATATTGTCAATTGCTTTTCCTGCAATACTGTCTTTCAGTTTGCGTATCACCTTGTGGTCTTTTAGTCCAGTACTGTAGTAATAATAATAATAATAATAATAATAATAATAATAATAATAATATACTCCCCTTCATCCATGAATCACACCCACACCATTAAAACAGATTTAACAGCCCAAGGGGTGGATTAAGGGAGCAGCAATGCCTTGTTCGGAAAAGAGGAGGCAGAAGTAGGTGGTAGCAGCAGGAATGGATAGTCAGAATGAAAAGAACAGTCATTATCTCACAGAAGCGTAGGGCTGGAGGGGAACCAAAGGGTCATCTAGCTCAACCCGCTGCAACGCAGGAATCGCACCAGAGGCCTTCTGGGAAAGGCCAACTCAGCTGCTCCCAAGAGGAGGCTTAGCAAACTTCCCTCGCCCAAAGAGGGTCCCCCCCAGGCTCTTCTGCCACAGGAAACGCCCCCCGCCCCGGGAAGAGGCCAGCCTAACCTCGAATCCGGCCCCTTTGGACAACCCAGGAGGCGTCAAAGGCAGCCCCCTTCCCAACCCCACCCTAAGCTCTTGGGGCGCTCCTGTAGGCACACAGCTCCTCTCCATGCTCCCCCCCCCAGCTCTCCATTGTTGCAGGAATTTATGTATAGGTTGGGGGGGTTGCCCCTCCAGCAGATATCATGCACATGCAGCCCACTACCAAAACCAGCACCATCGCTTTTGTGACACTTGTGACTTGTCCCCACAAAACACTTCATCACAGTTTCTTCCTATCTATTCAAAGGGCCTTTGCTGCACGATACCTAATGTAAGAATTCACTGATCAATGCATCTGTGTACTGGCTCACTGGGAAAACTTCAGAAATTCATCTAGACATGTGAGCTCAGCTCCTCAGCAGCCCCTCTGTCTGAGTGATAATTCCTGGCCTCCTGATACCTGAGTGCCAGACAGGTAGCCATTCCAGAAAGAACAAACCCAGATGAAGACAAAAGGGTGGGATGAACTTGGCTGGGAAACAGGGAAATGTAAATGTCTCTTTTGTTCCACTTGATGGGTGTTTGGTGGAGGGCAAGGGGAACCATGGGGCAGGGTCCAGGATGCTCAGATTCCTGCCACCAGACCTCCCCTTTCATAATGTAACCGTGATGTATTAGTGATGTAGTTTGGGGGGTGTAACATGGGGATTAGCAGCTAATAAAAGTTTGGGTTCTCTTTTGTTGGGGCTTCCATCTTGTTCCTCCTGGTGGCAGGTGGGAGTCCTGTCGCGACGGTCTTCAATCAAGACCAAGCCTCCTGGCTGCTGTTTTGCTCTGGTCTTCCTGGCTGGTGTCCTTGTTTTTTGTCCAAGGGAGCCCTCAGATCTCCCTCCAGAGCCAGACCTCAGCCCCAGAGCATTCCTGAGCATGTGCAGAGTGCCAGCCCAGCCCTGAGGCTCTTCCTCCTCCTCCCGGCTCTTCCTCCTCTTGGCCCAGGGCCGCACTGGCCCTCCTGCAGACATGCGCCGCGCACCCGCCACCTCACTCACCGCCTGGCCATCCGCTGCATGACTTGCGCCTCCTTCATGCGCTGAAGCTCCGCCATGTAGGCCAGGATGCGGCTGTTGCAGACCAGCAGGCTCTTGGTGACCTCCAGGGCCTGCTGGCGCTGGGTGCAAGCCGCCAGGAGCTTGCAGGCGCCTTCGCGCATGCGGATCTCATGGTCGATCTTCTTCTGGATGTCCGTGCCCTGTGAGGGGGGGAGAGAGATGAAAGGGGGGGCATGTGAATAAAGCTGGAGAGGGGGCCCCCAATCCAAGAACCCCAGTCCACTCATTTATTAATAATAAATTTTATTTATACCCCGCCCTCCCCAGCCAAGACTGGGCTCAGGGCAGCTAATACCAAATCTAAAACAATTGATTGAAATACAGCTTAAAAAAACAAGATTAAAATACAACATAAAAACATTAAAATGCAGCCGCATTTCAGTGGAAACTCAAATCAAAAACTTTTTTGGGGGATGAAAACATCAAGGCTAACTCTCCAGACTGGGCCAGAAAATTTATGATTGCAGGCATATCCCACTTTTCCTCCAAGATGCTCCAAGCAGTTACGGTGCCTGGTGGGGCAGTGCCAAGTGTTGGGGGGCTCAGGGCAAAAGGTGGGGGTGCCAGAAAGACCTTCTGGGAAAGGACACCAAATGGCTTGGGAATTGGGGGGAGAGGGTGTCCCATAAACGAAGAAAGAAACACCCCCCCGACTCAGCTTCCGTGACAGCTGTGCGTCTTTTGGGGGGGTGAGAGGAGAGAAGCAGACCTGTTTTCAATGGCCAGAGTGCTCTGAGCATGCGCAGAGCGCTCCCCACCTCTCACAGGCTCGAAATGTCGGGCCCTTTCCGTGGGGCAAGGGAAAGCTGACCTGCCCCAGTCGACAGCCTCTGGGGAGCCAAAGCAGGGGTTTTTGGGGGGGCGTCTCCAAGTGGCGCCCCAAACGATGCCTGGGGGTGTTCAGAATCAACCGCCTTCCTGACTGTCAGTTTCCCAAAACACCTTCATGCTGCTGTTAAATATTATAATATATTAAATATTATTATTATTGTATATTAAAATATATCACAATAAAGGGAAACATTTTCCAGTGTTTGGTGCCCCCACCGGAAAAAAAATACCAGGCTCCACGGTCTCCCACCCGCCACCCCAGGAAGACCCCCGATCTTTGAGTGAGATTTGATGACCCCCAGAATCCACCGTCAGGGCGAGAGCTCAGCCTCAGGACATGCAAAGCCCCACCTCTGTAAAAGGAGAGAAGTTCCTGAGCTTGTGCAGAGTGCCTCCCCCTCAACATGCACAGAGTCACAGTAGACCTATCGAATTCCAGGGACCCCCAGGGTCATCGGGTCCAACTAAACCCCGACTAAAGCACCTGTGGCAGGTGGCCCTCCAAGCTCTGCTGAAAAACTGGGGTTCAACAGGTAAAGCTCTGGGGGTAGAGGCTCTTGCCCCCCACCCCTTGCGCAATGGACATTATGCACCACGGACAGGGTGGAGAGATCTGAAAGGAGGGATACAATCTGGGGGGGGGGCAAATTCCTTCCTTCTCCCCTGCATTGCGGGGGGCTGGACTAGATGTCCTTTGGGGTGCCCCTTCCAACTCTCCAATTCTCTGCAGCCTTTTGCGCAGGCCAGAGGAAATCCCATTAGCATCCACTTTTGCCTCGGAGGCTTTGGGTGTGGGTGAGGGGGGGTCCCCTCGTGATTGACACCCCCCACAATGCCCCTGACGGATGCAGAGGACCCCCCTCTTGTCTCTACAGCTACGGAGCCCCCCCCAAAAAAACCAGCCTCAACCCCCTCCCTCCCCAGCCTGAAGGGCCGTGAACCAGCAAAAAAAGGCAGCAGCTTCTGGGGGGGGAGAGAGAGGCCCCCCCTGGCAAGAAATGCCCTCCATCATGCCAGCCGCAGAGATGGGCACGAGGGTCCTGCCTCCTCCAGGCCTCTCAAAGGGGAAACCCCAGCTTCTTCCTGGGGGGCTCCCCTCCTCACCCCCCCCAAAGTCACCCCCCCAGCCACTCACCTTGGCCAGCCTGCCGCTCTCCATGCCGGCGCCCCCTAACTTAGCTGTCGGCCCCCCATGCGGCAAAGGCGGTCCTGGCAGCGGGGCGGGTGACAGCTGGAGGGGGAGGGACGGGGGGGGGGGCAGAGTCGGCGCAGCAGCTGAGGAAACTCTGACATCACCAGCTGCCTATTTATAGCCGGGTTGGGGGGGGACAGCTGGGCTGGGGAGACCGCGGCCTCCTCTGCCCCCCTCAAGAAAATGGGGAAGGGGAAATCAGGGGTCTGGTGGGGAAAAGGAGGGTGGGGAGCTGCTCCTCAGGCCCCCCAAAAAAACCTACATTATTTGGGAGCTCCTTCCCCTTTATGGGGCGGCTGAGAAAAGGGAAGGGGTCCCATTAGAGAGGTTGCATTTGGGGGGCAGATTGGGGGGGGCCATTTGCTCTTCATCCTTTGTGGGGCTGGAGGCACCCCAGAACTCAGGGATGGAGCGGGGGGGCTCTCTTAGGCAACCTGATGGGGGTGAGGATGGGGGGCAGGTTTTGGGAGGTGGGCAGAGGGTGGGGGGCAAAGGGTGGGGCTGGCGTGAGGCTCAAACTCTGCCCCCCCCCCCCCCCGGACCTCCAGCCTGGGCTAATCAGCTTGCGGCAGATTATGGCAGAGATGCTGAGGATTTAGAAGGCTGGGAGGAAAATCTGGAGTGGGGGGTGTCTGGCCAATGTGCCCCCCCCCCCAGGCAGTGGAGTCTGGCCAGCCGGGATTCTCCGCCAAAACCAACACAAAATCAGAGTGGGAAGGGGCCCCACGAGTCATCTAGACCAACCCCCTGCAATGCAGAAATCACAGCTGATCTCGACAGAGTCCCTCTGAGCATGAGCAGAGTGCGGCTGCTTCAGTGCTCAGCAACCGAAACCAGTCCAGACTGACCCACTCAGAGGGGTGGAGAGAAGGGGGTCAGGGAAGGGGCTCCCTGCACCTCACATTCCCCCCCCCCTTTTGTTGGAGCCACACGAAGCACCTTGGCCAAAATCATGACAATTATTATTTATTGAAATTTATGAGCATATTATTCTAGGACCAATCAGACTGCTGCATTTTTGATCCTATTCAACTCAGAACATAACCATATCTATCCCACCGTTTTCGCGTGCAGTTCTCCAACTCCTCCTTTGACCCCCCCCCTCCAACAACCCTGCGAGGGAGCGGAGGCTGAGATGCGGTGACATGGCTGCGCGGGGATTCGAACCCTGGCCTCTCCCCCGTCCTAGCCCAGCAGTCCAGCGCTCTAACCACTAGGCCATGTTGCCTCACCTTGGCCCAGCCAGGGACCAGACCAGCCCGCACAAGGCAAAAGCCTTCGAGGTCCTTCCTCCTCAAAGGTCTGCAACTCTGGGCTACCTGGCTTGTTCCGGGGGGGGGGGAGCAAAAGCGGAATGGGGGGGGCCGCCTGGGTCAAGGGCTTTTTGGCAGGCCAGGGATGCCCAGAATGAGCCAAGCCAGGGGGATGGATCCTGACTATCAAGTTGTTCATTAAGTAAGACATCAGAAGAGCCTGCTGTTTCAGGCCAATGGGACCCACGAAGCTCAGGGTGGCCTAACATAATAATAATAATAATAATAATAATAATAATAATAATAATAATAATAATAATAAT
>JAXCMG010000015.1:5600249-5623963 GCA_034642415.1 Podarcis siculus
ATAATAATAATAATAATAATAATAATAATAATAATAATAATAATAATTTATTTATACCCCGCCCATCTGGCTGAATTTTCCCAGCCACTCTGGGCGGCTCCCAACAGAATATTAAAAAGACGATAAAACATTAAATATTAAAAACTTCCTGAAACAGGGCTGCCTTCAGATGTCTTCTAAACGTCAGATAGTTGTTTTTTCCTTGACATCTGGCGCCACCACCGAGAAGGCCCTCTGCCTGCTTCCCTGTAACCTCACAGATGCCCCAATGGGAAACCTGCAAGCAGAATCCGAACACAGGAGCCCTCTCCCCTCCTGGGCATTTCAGGCACTGGTCTCCTGCAGCAGAGAGTTCCACAGGTTAACACAAAGAAGGGCTTCCTTCTTTTTCTCTGTCCTCCGTTGGGCAAAGAAGCAGAGCTTGCCTGCCCTCACCTCCCAAAGGAGAGGGTCCAGCTGGAAAATGACTCAGGAAAGGGCAACCCAAAGGATCCGAGAGATCCGGGATCAAGTGGCCTATGAGGAATGGTTGCAGCCGTGGGACTTGGAGAGAAGGCGAGGAAAAGGTGACACGATGGCCTGGGAGTCATTCTGGACTCACAGCTGTCCATGGCGGCGCAGGTCCGTTCTGTGTCCAGGGCAGCTGTCTACCAGCTCCATCTGGTACGCAGGATGAGACCCTCCCTGCCCGCGGACTGTCTGGCCAGAGTGGTGCATGCTCTGGTTATCTCCCGCTTGGACTACCGCAATGTGCTCTCCGTGGGGCTACCTTTGAAGGTGACCCGGAAACCACAACTAATCCAGAATGCGGCAGCTAGACTGGTGACTGGGAGCGGCTGCCGAGACCATATAACACCGGTCTTGAAAGACCTACATTGGCTCCCAGTACGTTTCCGAGCACAATTCAAAGTGTTGGTGCTGAACTTTAAAGCCCTAAACGGCCTCAGTCCAGTATATCTGAAGGAGCGTCTCCACCCCCATTGTCCAGCCCGGACACTGAGGTCCAGCGCTGAGGGCCTTCTGGCAGTTCCCTCACTGCGAGAAGCCAAGTTACAGGGAACCAGGCAGAGGGCCTTCTCGGTGGTGGCACCTGTCCTGTGGAACACCCTCCCACCAGATGTCAAAGAGAAGAACAACTACCTGATATTTAGAAGACATCTGAAGGCAGCCCTGTTTAGGGAAGTTTTTAATGTTTGATGCTGTATTGTTTTTAATATTCAGTTGGAAGCCGCCCAGAGTGGCTGGGGAAACTCAGCCAAATGGGTGGGGTATACATAATAAATTATTATTATATTATAAAATTATGCCTTGCCTGGGAAAAGTGGGAAGAGAGAGGCTTCTCTCTCTCTCTCTCTCTCTCTCTCTCTCTCTCTCTCTCTCTCTCTCTCTCACACACACACACACACACACACACACACACACACACAGAGAACTCGTGGACAATCCATGAAGCTGACAGAAGACCCAGGACAAATAAAAGACAGTCTTTCTTCATGCTGCACAGAGTTAGACTGTGGAACTCCCTGCCACAGGGAGCATAGCTTCAAAAGAGGACAAATTCAGGAGGGCTGTCAGTGGCTCCTTGCCAGGACGGCTCGGCCTCCGCAGTTGGAAATGCCATGCTCCTGAATCCCAGCGGCTGGAAAAATCAGGGGGAGGATGGGGGGGCATTCTTGAGCCCCAATCCTGCTCTGGGGCTTCCCTTTGGCCCCTGGGGGAACAGGGGGGCTGGCCTGATCCAGCCCAGGGGCTCCTCTGAGTCTCCCTTTCCTAATGGGCCCAGGCAGGAAGTCCCACTTTTCTGCCAAAGGAACATTCTGCTGCACCAAACCGGATGAGCAAACGGAGGCAAACCCCAAAGGCCATCAGACACCCCCCCCCAAAAAAAACACCCCCACCTGTGGGGTGAGGCCGGACTCTGGCCCAAGCCCAACGCCAGCCTGGCCAGGCGGACTCCCAGCAGAAGCCCCAGAAAGCACGGAAACACCACAAGACGCACCTGTCTGGAAGCCAAGCCGAGGGAAACTGGGGACCCCCCTCCCACCGGCGCTGGGAAGCTCCTGCCCCCCAGGACTGATGCAGCCACACAGGAAAGGGGCCCAGGAAGCAGCAGGTGGTCTCAGTGGGGCAACCTCAAAACTTGGCAGCGTCTCACTCACTGCAACCATTGGGAGAACAATGCCAGGGCAATGTCGAGACACACAACAAGCGAGTCGAGGGCACCCACTGCACTCCGAATCGGGTCCTGCGCAGCCTCCTGCGCCCCCCACCCTTTTTCAAATGAAGGGGCCTGCCCCCTTCCCTATTCAGCTCGGAGACAAAGAGAAAACGGGTGCCAATATTCGGGTGACAGAGGAGCGCCAGGCAAACATCCAGGAGACCCCAAGGCAATCTGTTTGCTTCTACCCAGCTCAGCAAGGCGGGCGCCAGCTTCTGAGATCCACAGCACTCCTCACTGGGCATCGCTAAATGTGCAACGCAAGTTTGGGGAATCTCCAAACTTTGCACTCTGAGAATATCTTTTCTCGGCTGCCTTTGGGGACCAAAAGGACTATGCACTCCCTACTCACACAGGTCTCCGCACTCACATGGCCCACATCCCTTTGGAAGGAGCCCCCCACCCTGAAGCAAAGCCCCTCCTGCCCAGCTGCCCCCTTACCTCCAGGCTGAGGGCAATCTGTCGGATGTAGAGCATGTTGAGGTCCTCCAGGATGCGGAGTTTGTCCTGCATCTTGGCACAGCACCCTCTCCCTCACCGGCGCCTCCTCTGCAGGGTGCGGGAAGTCTGGGGGCACCCCTAATGCCCCAGGGCGGCAGGGCCAGGGGCCCCTGGCAGGGCCCCCATCTGGGCACGGCTGGGGCCGCTTTGGACGCCAGGAAACACTGTGCTGTCTGCACCCGGAGAGCTGGTGCGGAGGTCTCCAGCCTGCCTGTGGGGTGGGGCGGGGTGGGGCAGCGAGGCCCCCAGCTCCTGGCCTCTTGCTGCTGCTGGCGCTGCCCAGGCCTCCGTCAGCAGATTCTGCGCCCCCGGCCGAGCTGCGGAGAGAACAGGGCCGTCCTTTCATGCCAGCCTGTCAGCTCCAGACTCCCACCCGCAGAACAAGCAGCCTCTGTGCCTGAAAGGGCAACAGCACTGGCTGTGCCCCCCGTTGCACAAAGGAGGGGAGCCTGCCAGCCAGGCAGCTGGCACCCCCCGCAAGGAGGCGAGCCTGCAGGCAAGGAGCCCCTTGGCCTTGGGGGTCCTGTGCCCCATCTCTGCAGCAGCAGCACCACCACCTGCCTGGGTGTCACCCTGGGTGCCACCCATGCCCTGGTGCTGCCCCCTGCTGCCCGCCTTCTTTCCCAAGCCTCGGGAGCGTGCCCACGTCGCCCCTCTGCTGCCCCTGGGCCCGGCTCTCACCTCCTGCCCACCAGCGGGGCTCCTTCTCCCTCTCAGGCCCCCCATGCGCCTCAGGGAGCCCTATGCTCCAGCTGCAAGCCTCTTCCCCCCATAGACAGGAAACCGCCTGGCCCCACGCCCGCCCCTCCAGCCCAGCATTCCTGGTTGGGCTCCTCTTACAAGAGCCGCCCCTGCAAGCTCCTCCGCCTGCTCCCTGGCGCCAGGGGCCGCCTCTTCCAGGCCCCGGCCCTCCCACCGGCCACCAAGAGGGAGGGAGGGAGCCCGGCTGCCAGCCCCTCACTCAGGCCTGGCGGGAAGGCGGGGAAAGCGGGGCCAGCACATTTCAAACTCACACAAAAGACAGGCACACTCCTGTGCCCACGTGGCAGGGAGCTGGCCAGCGTCCCCTGCGCTCAAGGCAGCCCAGGGCCACATGCCCAGCCAGACACACCCGGAGAAGCTTGGCACCAAGGCAGGCATGGCAGCCAGCCTCGCCAGGCAGCCCAGAAACTGCTCTAGAGGCCGCTCGGCCTGGACCCTCAACCAAAGCAGTTCAAGATTGGCACAGATGCCCCCGCCCCAAGCAAAATGCCGCAGGATGGGCTCAGAGACAGCGGGGTCTGCTTGGTGCCAAGCAGAAGAACGCCCCACTCTCTCCAAAGTCTCCAGAGCTCTCTGTGCCAACTGGTTACGCACACAGTGCCAGGAAACGTTGCCCGCCTACTTTGGGAAACTTCCAGGGGTCAGAGCTGGAAAGGACACCTGAGGGTCATCCAGTCCAACCCCCTGCCATGCAGGAACCTTTTGCCCAGTGTGGGGCTCGAACCCTGAGATCCGGAGTATCACGCTCGACCAACTGAGCCATCTGGGCATGCCATGGCGGAGCCAAGCCTGCCACCTTGGTGATGCAGGTCCACCTCTCTGTTGGCCCGGAACTGGGGAGCACGGTGTAAAAAGGAGAGGGGGGCTCACACCTGCCTTGGCCACTCTCTCCAACTTGGAAGCCCAGCAATGCCAAGAGAGGCAACTCACAGAATCCCAGAATTGGAGAGTTAGGAAGGGACCCCCAGAGGCATCTAGTCCACCCCTGCAATTCTATGAGTCTCCGAAATACCTGCCAAAGGCAAGAAAGAAAGCTTGCTTTCTGGTGCTTCTCCAGAGTGCAGGACCCAGTGGATTCAAACTACAAGGAAGGAGATTCCAACTCAACATGAGGAAGAACTTCCTTGGGGCAAGAGCTGTTTGGCAGAAGAACGGATTCCCTTGGAAGGTGTGATGGCCTGGGACTCAAACTCGGAACCAGAGGAGTCTCAGTCCGCACCGGATCCTTTGCCTCAGGCATCACCTGAACCAAGTCTGGGTCCTGATCCTGAAGAGTCCCAGTCTGCACAGGTTCCCCTGCAACAAGCACCAGCTGGGCCAAGTCAGGGGCCTGATCCTGCCCTGGCTCCAGATGCAGGGATGACCTCGTTGCCTCCAGCTGGTCCATCACTTACAGCTGCTCCGCTACCGGTTGGGTCAGGAGAGGCTGAGGCGGTCTCTGGGTCTAGTAACCCACCGACGTCTCCCAAGCTGCAGAGACTGAGGCCTGAGAGAAGGAGAGACCTGAGTACTTGCAGGAGGAGTGCTCACCTCCGGGCAAAACAGGGAGGTGAGTCACTGGGGGATCAGAACCGACCACTACCCCAACAAAGATAAAAGGCTGTCCGACCCTGACCCAGGTTGCGGGAGCAACATTGCTGTATGCTAGATCCTGCACCTGTCCTTGCCTGGTTTCCTGCCTTGGCCCTGTCAGACTGACTCCTCGTGGTTGGATTTTCCTTCACTGGAGGTTTTGAAGGAGAGGTTTGGTGGCCCCCTGCCACCAGCTGGAATTCAAGCACTGGAGGGGGTTGGACTGGATGGCCTTGGGGGATCCCCTTCAAAGGTGAGGGGACAAGCCAAAGCTGAACCATCAACCTGAGGTGCAAGGTTTGCTTTTGGGTGGGAGGTCACAGCTTGAAAGAGTTGTGCTTGTTTTGTTTTTAAACCGGGGAGTCTTGAAAATGGGACTTCCTCCCCTGCAGCCCAAAATGGTACAGTCCACTCTCCATTCTGCTGGGGCCAATGCAAAAAAGGCCCTGCTTCAGGGTGCAACCGCCCAGAACCTGCCCAGGCTCCCGAAAGACAATACCGGACGATGCCAATTGCTCCAATGTGTCTGCCTGCCAGGGCCTTGTATTAAAAAGCATAGAGGGCACCTTCCTTCCCACCCCTAGAATATCTGTCAATCAAAGAGAGCTGGGCAGAACCCAGGAGTCCTGCCTGCCCCCACCACACAGCACCAGGAAGACCCACCAAGACGCAGCCCTGGAACCTTTCAAGTAAGAGAGTGCACAGAGCCTCTGGGCATGGGCAGAGTGCAACCTGAGGCTGCGCTCTGTGACTGAGACAAAGAGGAAGAGCATTTCTATGGGCACCAAGGCAGCTGCCCTTCCATGGGCACTCACACACCCCCCACCAGGAGGGTGGCAGCACCCACCTTCCAGCAGGGCTCTTGTGCTGCCTTGGGACTCCCAGCACCCTGAGGTGCCCCCCCCCCAGATTCTTTGTCCGTCTGCCAACTTTGGGGCTCTGCCAAGCCTGCTAATACTTCCCTCTGGTGCGTGGGTGGCAACGGTGCCCTTTGGCTGCAGAAGCATCGCCACTCGCTCCTGAACATCAGAAATAGAGGGAATTAAGGTGAGCTGCGCGGCGGATTTCCTTTTGTCTGCCCTGTGTGGCTTCAGGTGAACCCAAGGCCTCGTAAATGAATTACGAGAAGGACCAGGCATATTCCTGGCTGCCAGCCTCCAGAGTTTACCAAGCCGCTCACAATTCCCAAGGGAACGACACAAGACAGAACGCTGGCACACAATTGCTGGCGGGAGCGAGGCCTTGTCAGCACGGACAATTGACAATTTGCTACCGGGCCCGAGTTACCATGAGTCGATAAAGCCCTTAGCAACCTGGGACCTGCAAGATCGCTTGACCCCAAGGTGCCCACTCAGCCGCTTTGATTGGCCCAGCTACAGGTACCACATAATACACCCAACTGGGTATTTGTAAGGACTCAACCATTTAAGGTGGCAGTGCCTACCCTTTCGAACTCCCTGCCAATTGACACCCGGCAGACGCCTTCACTGCATCCTTTTCGGCACCTGCTAAAAACATCCCTTTTTAGACAAGCCTATCCAGATGCTGAGAAAGTTGACGCAAGTTTTAACTTGTTGGAAAGTATTTTAACAGTTTGTATGTTTTGAATTATCCCTCTAATTCAAATTTTGTTGATTTTATTGTTTCACCTTTTCGTAAACCGCTTTGAGGTTTGTTTGTTTTTAAACAGTGCAAAAATTAAATAAATAAGTCTTAAACAGACATGCAGGGAAACGCCAGCCCTGCAGTGCTGTCATTCCGGGGACTTATTAGCTGAACCGGGCATAATCTAACGAGGAAATGGCTAATCACCTGGAGGAAAGCATTCCACTCGCTGGAAGAGGAGCACAGCCAGGCTCCTTGTTCCAGGCTAAATGCAAATCCTCCCTCAGGACTTGTGTGGGGACTTCCCAGAACACCTCAAACTTCTGCTGTTGCCTCTGGGAAAGAAGGCTGCAGTGTCTGAGCAGAAAGGATCGGGGAGAGCTGCAACAAAATGTTGCAGCGTCAAGTGCTACTCCACCACAAACACACCCCTGGCTCTCTCCAATGAGCATGCTCAGTCCTCATGGAATCACAGAATGGTAAAGTTGGCAGAGACCCCCCAAGTGTTGTCTAGCCCCCTGCAATGCAGGAATCACAGCAAGCTGATCAGAGTTTTTGGGGAGACAGGGCCTGTGAGCTTCTCCCCTCAGATTTCCGGCACTTCCCCAAAGTGGCAGGGCCTCATCCAGGCTGCCAACACCTCTCCTGCCCTTTGGCGCACAGTATGTGACCCTCTTTTGGCTGCACAAGCAACAACACACACAGGCCGGGCGATGGAAATAGAAGGAACAGTTATTTCAGGCGGGTTAAAAATAAAAGGAAGGACCATGTCTGAACGCAGCGCGCCTTAATTCTGGACAGTACAGTGGTACCTCGGGTTACAGATGCTTCAGTTTACAGACGCTTCAGGTTCCAGACTCCACTAACCCAGAAATAGTACCTCGGGTTAAGAACTTTGCTTCAGGATGAGAACAGAAATCGTGCTTTGGCGGCATGGCAGCAGCGGGAGGCCCCATTAGCTAAAGTGGTGCTTCAGGTTAAGAACAGTTTCAGGTTAAGAACAGACCTCCAGAACGAATTAAGTTCTTAACCCAAGGTTGTTTGTTGTTGTTGTTGTTTAGCCGTGTCCGCCTCTTCGTGACCCCCTGGACCCGAGCACGCCAGGCCCTCCTGTCTTCCACTGCCTCCTGCAGTTTAGTCAGACTCATGTTCTTAGCTTCGAGAAGACTGTCCCACCATCTCGTCCTCGGTCGTCCCCTTCCCCTTGTGCCCTCCATCTTTCCCAACGTCCGGGTCTTTCCCAGGGAGTCTTCTCTTCTCCAGAGGTGGCCAAAGTCTTGGAGCCTCGGCTTCAGGATCTGTCCTTCCAGTGAGCACTCAGGGCTGATTTCCTTCAGAATGGAGAGGTTGGATCTTCTTGCAGTCCATGGGACTCTCCAGAGTCTCCTCCAGCACCAGAATTCAAAAGCATCCATTCTTCGGCGATCAGCCTTCTTTATGGTCCAGCTCTCACTTCCATACATCACTACTGGGAGAACCATGGCTTTTACTATACGAACCCGAGGTACCACTGTACAACCATAAGTATCCAAACAAACCCGTGTTGCAAAAGAGAACATCAGCGTTTTCAGTCCTGTTCAGAATTAACGTCCACAATGATTGGGCAACACGATGACCCTATACCTACGAAATAGACAATCTTTGTAGAATTCCTTCAAACAGCAACAAGTTCAAAATGAAATTCTACACTCAAAGTCTCTGAAAGATTCTGGATATTGACTGCAGCATTTGATATTTTCATTCACATATATTCATTTGAAATAAGATGAGTTTATGAAACAATTCCATATCCTCCCACCACACTGACGAAGATCTATGAAACAGCAGTCAATATCCAGAATCTCTGTTCAGGGTTGGACATTATATTTGCGGAATACACAAAGCTCCAAAGCTTATCTTTCATCGTACAAAGTGTGGCACATTGCTTCATTTAAAGACTTTCAGAGGCTTTGACCCTGAGATTTCATTTTGAACCCACCACCCCAAAAAATTGTGTGTGCCCTGGCACCCAGAGCCCCCTAGAGTTGGCGCTTTTGCCAACCACATGCCCCAAAGGGAAACCCACAAGCAGTATCCAAACACAAGTGGGAGGGAGTTCCGTAGTTTAACTTTGCACCTTATTGTACGGAGTCATAATAAGCCCACCCAGCCTGCATGGACTGGCAGTGGCTCTTCGGAGTCTCAGACGGAGGCGGGTTCCTGTGCTGCACGGGGTTGGGATAGATGACCGTTGGGGTCCCTTCTCCAACTCCACAATTCTGTAGTAAGCCCTGGCAGAAGGAAGGAGGGCAGCCCCCAGCGGGGGTCGGTGGCCACTGCAGACAGCCCCAGATCCAGAGGTCAGGACCCGGGCGGGGAGTCCCACGTGGGGCAAGGCTGGGCTCCAATCCAGGAAGTCTGGCCCAGGCTGGTCCTGGGAGAGGAGGGCAGGTGCGGCTGAATCTCTTTCCTCATGCACAGAGGGAAGTCCCTGGCAGGGGAGATAATGGAGCCTTAGTTCCCCTTCGCTGGCCGTAACCCTTTGGTGGGGAAGCTGGCCGTAACCCTTTCCCAGGCCACAGGGCAGGCCCCAAACCCCAGCCCCACACTTGCCACGCCCCAGCAGAAGCAGGCAAAGGAGGGGCTGGAGGAGGGGGCAGCCCCCTTGGCCAAATGCTCTCAAGGGACAAGATTCTAGCCCATGTGAGTGGCAGGGGGCACTTCCCCACACCTGACGCCCTGGGCAAGGCAGGGGAGGCGGGCAACAGTGGGTCCTGGAGACCCCCCCCAAAAAAGTAACCCAGTCGTCTAGGTCAGGCTTGGCTGGGGAGGGTCTTTGGTGGTCCAGGGAGGGACAAAAATCCTCCAGAAGTTGATGATGATGATGATGACAATAATTATAATTATAATTTATTATTTATACTGTGCCCATCTGGTCAGGCCTCCCCAGCCACTCTGGGCAGCTCCCAACAGATTGAAAACAAAATAAAACATCAAACTTTAAAAACTTCCCTAAATAGGGCTGCCTTCAGATGTCTTCTAAAAGTTGTGTAGTTCTTTATCTCCTTGACATCTGGCGGGAGGGTGTTCCACAGGGCGGGCACCACCATCAAGAAGGCCCTCTGCCTGGTTCCCTGTAACTTGGCTTCTCGCAGGGAGGGAAGCACCAGAAGGCCCTCAGAGCTGGACCTCAGCGTCCTGGATAGACGATGGGGGTGGAGAGGCTCCTTCAGGCACACTGGACCGAGGCCGTTTAGGGTTTTAAAGGTCAGCATGCAAGGCAGGTGCTCTGCAGCGGAGCCACAGGGCCTGGTCTGTGGGGAAAGAGGCCCTGGGCCACCCTGAGGTCCTCATGCCTTCAGGGACTCCAAGTCCCCAGCCTTGGACTGAAAACTCTGGTTCAGTGGCAGATTTAGGGTGGGAGGGGGGTGGGTTCGTTGCACACGGTGCGGAGCCGAGGGAGCACAAAATGATGATGATGATGATACCTATATTTAAATGGATACCTCCTGAGAAGATCCCTAAAAATGCAACTGTACCAAAAAGGAATTATTGTGAAAATAAATTGGGGGGGGGGTTTCCTTGTCCTTGCTCTGGTTGCTCCCATTCCAGGAGGGGCTGGGGTTGAGGGAGGCCACTTGCTGTGAGAATTGCAAGTGGGGTGTCGCTAGTATGGGAGATGAGGAATATGGCAAGCAAGGCGACCTTGCCCAGGGGCTCAGCCCACCCGGCCTGGGGCTCTGTGGGGCAAGGGCTTCTGGCACCTCAGACCTCAGTTGCCCCCTCTGCAAAATGGGAAGAAGTGGCCTCACAGAACCATTGCAAGGAGGAACTTGGCTTTGCTCGAAAAGTGCAACTCACTCGGCCATACAAACCGCTGTGCAAGGAAGTATAGATTTATTTCGTAGCTGTTACTCCCAGCCGCCCACTGGCTCTCGCCCAAAATGTTCCCCAAATCCCTGCCACCTTCTGAACATGAGCAAATCTCTCCCCCACTTCAGATTCAGCCCTCCCCCTGGACCCCCCCATCATAACCATCCTCCATCGTCACCAAGAAAGCCAGTGTGGCCGAGGGATTAGAGTGTTGGACAAGGACCTGGGAGACCCGGGTTCAAATCCTACCCCCAACTCCGCCATGAAGCTCCCTGGGTGCCCTTGTGCCAGTCCGCTTTATAAACTGAATCCACTTTATAAACTGGTTCTCAGAAGTGGTTCTACCTTTAAGCTGCTGTTACACCATTATTATTATTATTATTATTATTATTATTATTATTATTATTATTATTAATATTTGCATTCTGCCCTTCATTTGAAGATCACAGGGCGCCTTTTCCAACAAATGACAGACTAGATGATATTGTTGGTGTTTACTGAATCTTAAATTACGTTTATTACTATTCAGTTTCCACTGAAATGAGGCTGCATTTTAATGTTGTATTTCAATCTTGTTTTTCAAGCTGTATTTCAATCAATTGTTTTTATATTTGGTGTTAGCTGCCCTGAGCCCGGTCTTGGCTGGGGTATAAATAAAATTATTTATTAATTATTATTATTACATGTGACTAATAAATTTATTGATTTATTTAAAATGGCGACTAGGGACTGGGAGACCAGGTTTCAAACCCGTCCGCTCAGCCACGAAGCTCACTGGATGCCCTGGGGGGGGGGGGCAGCCCCTCTCAGCCCAACCTAGAGCCTCCCTCGCAGGGTTGGCGTCAGAATTAATCGAGGGCAGAAGGGGGGGGGGCGAACCATGTGAGTCACTTTGCGCTCCTTGGAGGAAAAAAAGTGGGAGATAAACGCAGTGTGGGGAAAAATCTCCCACGGTGGTGATGGTGGGTCACACTCTCGCCTCCTGCCCCTCCCGTCGAAAAGGGACCCCCAGGGCCATCTAGTCCAGCCCCCTGCAATGCAGGAAGGCGGTTTCTCTCCCCAGTCTGGATACGAATCCATTTCTCAGCTGCTCCGGCGTGGCGCCCCTTCCGCGCCAGGTGCTCGACGAACCGCCCCAGGAGAGCCTCGACGGCAGCGCGTCCCGCAGACCTCGCCCCCGCCCCCCCCCCCCCCCCCCCGGCCCCGCGCAGCCCCGCCTCCGCCCGGGACTTTCCCACGCCACCCGCGTGGCCGTCCGCCCCCCCCCCCCGCGCCTACCTGGTCCGTGTCCCCGACGAGGCTAAGGCGGAACCGGCCCCGTCGGATCTCCATCTCCAGGGCTGAGCCCCGAGCCACCGTCACTCGGCTGCGGTGGTGGCGCTGGAACATGGTGGGACCGGGCGGGGGGGGGGGATTCGTGCCTGGTCTGGTCTGGTCTGGTCTGGGCAGCGCACCGGGAACCGTCGGGGCCCGTCGGGGAAAGTCGGGGGCGCAGCCTCCGCAAGCGCCGCCAAAGGGACTTGGGCTCCGACGGCGGGCGGCCCCGGGCGCGAGTCCCACCTGGGCGGCCTTTAGCGGCGGGGGCGGCGCCGCAGCTGCTTCCGCCTCGCCCCGCCCCGTCGTGGGAGGCGAAGGCCGCCCAGCGGGCGCGGAGATGCGGCGGCTGGGCGCGGAGAGGACGCGCAGGGCGGGACGGGGCCAGGAGGGCGCGGGGGTCCTGCAGCCCCGGCCGGGACGCGCGACCCTCGACGGCCCCCGACGGGACCTTCCGCCAGAGCGGGCGACTCTCCTCGGCGGCCCCGGCCCAAGCGTGGCTCTCAAGAAATGCTGAACTTATCCATTAAAAAAAATAGCAATAATTAGAGGAAAGGAGCTCTTCAGATGGCAAGAGTTGTTCGACAGGGCAGCAGTCTCCTCGGAAGGTGGAGGTGTTTCAGCAGAAGTTGGGGGCCGCCCGCCAGGAATTCTTTACGATATACGATATCTTTATTGTCATTGTCCCATGCAGAATAATGAAATTGAAAAACTACATAAAACCGACATAAAACTACAAAAAACTACATAAAACTACTACAAAACTACATAAAACATTCAAAAACCCCTAAAAACTCTAAAACCCCATTTTAAAATACACTATACTATAGAGATTCCTTATACTGCGTTTAGAACCAGAATTGCATTTGCGTAGAAACTGTTTCTCAGGCAGCGTGTCCTTTAGCCACAGTTCCTGAATTCAGGGGGTTTGGCTAGATGACCCCACGGGGTCCCTTCCAACTCTTCAGTTCTATGCAACCCGACAATTGTGTGCCTGGATAGGTTTGCCCAAACAGAGACATTTTAAATTAAAAATAATCCTTCCAGTAGCACCGTAGAGACCAACTAAGTTTGTTCTTGGTATGAGCTTTCGTGTGCATGCACACTTCAGAAGGTTGGCAGTTCAAATCCCCGCAATGACGGGGTGAGCTCCCGTTGCTCGGTCCCTGCTCCTGCCCACCTAGCAGTTCAAAAGCACCTCAAAGTGCAAGTAGATAAATAGGTACCGCTCCGACGGGAAGGTAAACGGTGTTTCCGTGCGCTGCTCTGGTTTGCCAGAAGGGGCTTAGTCATGCTGGCCACACGACACAGAAGCTGTACGCCGGCTCCCTTGGCCAGTAAAGCGAATTGAGCACAGCAACCCCAGAGTTGGCCACGACTGGACCTAATGGTCAGGGGTCCCTTTTAAGTAATTGGTATGAGCTTTCGTGTGCATGCAAAGTGTATCTGAAGAAGTGCGCATGCACACGAAAGCTCATACCAATAACAGACTTAGTTGGTCTCTGAGGTGCCACTGGAAGGAATTTTTTTATTTTGTTTCGACTACGGCAGACCAACACGGCTACCTACCTGTAACTACAGACATTTTAAGCAGGCTCGAAAAGAGTGCAGTGCAGATGCTTGCCTGTTGTCAACAGGCAGGGAGTTCCAAAGTGTAGTAATTAAAAGATTTATCTCTTACAAATGCAGAAAAGGCTATTGTGTGGCCCCTGTCACAGGGCCAGTTCTGCAGATCGAAGCATCTGAGGGGCCACATTCATGCAGAGCCTGGTGTGCCTGAGATTCCCTCGGGGTTCCTGCTCCCCCTTTATTTTTATGGGGCCAGTTTCCTTTAATTTGTCCCCAGGGAGGCAGGATGTTTGGGGTCTCCTGGGGGCACTTCTCTATTCAAAGTCCCAGGGGTGCCTTACTTACACAGAAGCATTCAAGGCATAGCTGTCAAGCATCCCTTATTTGGTGGGACAGTCCCTCATCCCAGCGCCATGTCCCGCTGCTGTCCCTTATTGATGTTGTCCCTTAAATAAGCTACTGAAGGTAATGGGGCCCTTTCTCTGTCCTGCTGTCCTTTGTCAACAACAAATTGTTGCTTTTTTGTTTGTTGAATATATGCTATATGGTAATTTATGGACCTAATAGGTATCTAAAGCCATTTGCACATCGCAAAATATGTATTTTATCAAAGTAATTGTTGATCCCTTATTTTGGCTGCTGATCCCTTATTTTCGAGGCTGCTGGTCCCTTATTTTCAAATCTGTAAGTTGACAGCTATGATTCAAGGTCCTCGGAAGCTGTGGGGTGGAGGTCCTGCCAGGGCTGTCTGCCAAAAGGGCTGAGGAAGAGTCTCTGTGGCTCAAGGCTGCAGCTGGCGGGAGGGGGGGGGGCAGACAGATGCCAAGAGCCTCTGAGCAGAGACTGGCACCGAGGCAACACACATGAGGGGGCCTTTCAGGCATGTGCCAGCGCTTCTGTGTTTGGGATCGGGGCCAAAAGCAAGCAAGACAAGGCTTAGTTTGAGTCTCTTCCTTTGGACTTGGGGTGGGGGTTGTAGAAAGAAGGGGGCCCTTCAACTCTCCTCCTGTGAAGGTTTTTAAGTGGAGGTTTGGTGGCCGTCTGTCAGGGATGCTTTGGTTAGAATCATAGAATGGTTGAATTGGAAGGGACCCTGCAGGTCATCTAGTCCACCCCCCCAACATGCAGGAATCTCAGCACAGTGTGTGTGGGGGGGGGTGGGGTTGGACTGCATAACCATTGGGAATCGCCTCCCAATGCCATATAGTTATTTATTAGATTTCATTCAAGAATCACAAGATAGAAACGCAAAAACACATACCATAACAGCAAACGAAAACAATACACACAGGCACACGCACACAGTCTAAAAGGGCACGGATCATTTGATTTGCCTAATTTAAATTTAATTTAATTTAATTTAATTAGCGAAAGGCCTGGGAGAAGATGAACATTTTTGTCTGGCTCTTAAAGACATATAATGAAGGCACTAGCCAAAGTTTGCCAAATGTCCCAGGGGGGAGCATTCCACAGATGGGGAGCCACTGCAGAAAAGTCCCCGTTCTCATGTTGCCACCCTCTGGACCTCTCAAAGAGGAGGCACATGAAGAAGGGCCTCAGAAGATGATCTCAGGGTCTGGGTACGTTCATATGGGAAGAGGCAGTCCTTGGGGTATTGTGGTCCTGAGACCTTTAAGGCTTCAGAGGTCAAAACCAGCACTTTGAATTGGGCCTGGAAACTAATTGGTAGCCAGTGCAGTCGGACCAGGATCGGTGTAAGATGCTCAAATCTGGCCGCTGAATTTTGCACCAGCTGAAGTTTCCAAACCATCTTCAGAGGCAGCATTGCAGTAATCCATGGGTAGGCAAACTAAGGCCCAGGGGCCGGATCCGGCCCAATCGCCTTCTCAGTCCGACCCACGGATGGTCCGGGAATCAGAGTGTTTTTACATGAGTAGAATGTGTGCTTTTATTTAAAATGCATCTCTGGTTATTTGTGGGGCATAGGAATTCGTTCATTTTTTTCCTTCAAAATATAGTCTGGCCCCCCGCAAGGTCTGAGGGACAGTGGACCGGCCCCCTGCTGAAAAAGTTTGCTCATCCCTGCAGTAATCTAACCTTGAGGTTACCAGAGCATAGACAGCAGTAGTTCGGCTGTCCCTGTCCAGATAATGGCTGAAGGTGATGGGAGGCAGATCATTTAGTGCGGCATCACCTACCCTCTGGAACTCCCTGCCTATTGATATCCAGCAGGCGCCTTCACTGTATTCTTTCGGGCACCTGCTAAATACATTTCTTGTTTAGACAAGCCTACTCAGAAGGTTGATGCAAATTTTAGCCTGTTTTAATATTTTAACTTTTTGTATGCTTAAACTGTTGTTGTAATATTTTATTGATTGTTTGATCTTTTCGTGGACCACTTTGATGGTTGTGGGTTTAAAATCATCATCATCATCATCATCAAGCATTGTATAATTTTAATGAATGAAATAAATAAAGAGAGAGAGAGAGAGAGCACAGTCTGTTCCTTCCAGATCAGTTTGGAGTGTGGATGGGGACCACCTGCCCTCTCGCCTTTTTTCTGCTCCTTTGGTATCTCAGCATCTAAAATCTTCTTCTTGCTCCATCTTAGCCAGCCCCAAAGTGCCACAGTCCAGCCACATTAGGCTTCTTCAGGGAGTGAATCAGAACATTGGAAGGGATCCCAAGGGTCATCTAGTCCAACCCCCTGCAATGCACTCTGCTTATGCTCCGGGGCACCCTTATTTATGGGGATGTCATGTACACCCGGCTGGCGAAGATAAATCCGTAACGCCTTAAGGCCGAGTTCCAGCAGGGAGCCTTGCGCGCCGCTCCCCGCCGCGGGCGCGCCTCCCTTCTGAGCTCACGGGGAGCCCCCTCCCGTCCGGCCCGCCCAGAAAAGCCAGACACGCAGAAGGCGGGCCGGGAAAACCCCGTCGGGGCGGCGGGGATGACCCAGCCGCTCCCAGGCTGCGCAAGAGCTCCCAAGACTTGCGCAACCTTGCGCCGCTCTCCGCCCGCGGGCGCCCCGTCGGAGCCAGCTGGAGAGAAAGCCGTCGGGGCCGGATCCGAAGGAGCGAGCCTCGTCCTCCGCCCCGCCGGGTGGAAGGAGACGCGTAGCGACACCAGCCTCAGAGCGGCCACTTACTCACGAGTAAGCCCCGCTGAATGTATGGAAGTGAGAGCTGGACCGTAAAGAAGGCTGATGGCCGAAGAATGGATGCTTTTGGATTCTGGTGCTGGAGGAGACTCTGGAGAGTCCCATGGACTGCAAGAAGATCCAACCTTTCCATTCTGAAGGAAATCAGCCCTGAGTGCTCACTGGAAGGAAGGACAGATCCTGCAGCTGAGGCTCCAAGACTTTGGCCTCCTCATGAGAAGAGAAGACTCCCTGGAAAAGACCCTTGGGAAAGATGGAGGGCACAAGGAGAAGGGGACGACAGAGGACGAGATGGTGGGACAGTGTTCTCGAAGAGACCAGCATGAGGGAGGCAGTGGAAGACAGGAGGGCCTGGCGTGCTCTGGTCCAGGGGGTCACGAAGAGGCGGACACCACTAAATGACCAAACGACAACAACAAAGGGTCAAAATCGTAGAGTCGGAAGGGACTCCAAGGATCATCTAGTTCAGTGTTTCCCAAACTTGGGTCTCCAGCTGTTTTTGGACTACAGTGCCAGCATCCCTGACCTGCTAGCTAGGGATGATGGGAGTTGCAGTCCAAAAACAGCTGGAGACCCAGGTTTGGGAAACTGATCCAAGCCCCTGCAATGCAGGAATCTCAGCTCAAGCATCCATGACAGATGGAGACCCAAGCGCTCCTTTAAATCCTCCAGGGAAGGAGAGGCCACAACCTCCGGAGGGAAACCATTTAGCTCTTAGTGTCAGAAAGCTCTTCCTGCTGTTCAGTCTGAATCTCCTTTCTTGTTACTTGAAGCCATTGGCTCGGATCCTGCCCCCTGGAGCAGGAGAAAACAAGCTTGTTTCCTCTTCATGAGACTGCCCTCCAGATATATCTCCTTGTCTCTAGGCTAAACACACCCAGTTTCTCCACCCCTTCATCCTAAGGCTTGTTTTCCAGACCTTTGATCATCTTGGTCTCCCTCCTCTGGACACGTCTCAGCTTGTCAACATCTTTCTTAAATTGTGGAGCCCAGAACTGGACACAGGATTCCAGGCGTGGCCTGGCCAAGGCAGAATAGAGAGGGACTCTGACTTCCCTTGATCTGGACACTAGACTTCAGTTGGTGCAGCCTAGAGTTGCATTCACTATTTTTGCTGCAGCATCACACTGGGGGCTCGTGTTCAGCTTGTCGTCCACTAAGACACCCAGATCCTTTACACCATGTACCACTGGCAAGCCATGTGTCTCCAACGTTTGAGATGTGTCAAGAGAGGGGGGAAGCCTCCAGATTATGACAGTTGCCTCCTCTGCTTCTCTTATAAGAAAAAACCCAGCCAATAAAATTAAAGGAATTGGTGGAGATGGCTCAATTGTCTAGCAAACTCAGAGGAATCTCCAAGCAAAGATTTGCGGGAAAATGGGATGGTTATAGAAGCCATGTTCAAAAATACAATAATAGTTTTGACTCCGTGCTAGCATTCGAGTGACAAAGGAAGTAAAAGGAGGTGGACAACAATTAAGGATCTATTCTGTTTTCTGAATGTATTGGAAAAAATATATAGAAAAGTCTATTGTTTTGTGTACATTCGATTGTAAGATAAAATACATGCAAAGGGACTTGACAGGAAGTCAAAGTTGAAGAAAAGATTTTGTAAGATAAAAGAGGAAAAAATATTTACTTTCATTATTATCATTCCCCCCCCCCCCTGTGTTTTGTATGAAATGTTTGGGAGAAAATAAGACGGCAAACAACAAATAAACTAAATATTGATGTATGTAATTCTTATTTCTCAATTATATTTTGTGGTGGTATGGTTGAATGTTTTTTTCGTAACATGAAATCATTCAATAAAAATTATTTTAGAAAGAAAGAAAGAAAGAAAGAAAGAAAGAAAGAGAGAGAGAGAGAGAGAGAAAGAAGGAAAGAACCCAGCCAGCTCAGCTTCCTTTCAGTTCCAGGCATTCGGGCTCCATCATTTATTTCCACGCCTTTTTATTCGCGAGCGCATTAGTGCTTCATGTTTTCCACAGTGCTGAGAACCAGCTCCCGGCTGAGCTCCTCTGCTGAGTTGCAGCCCTGGCCTCCCCTGCAGCTTTGCCCACCTGGGAAATGGGAACTTTTCCAAAGTGCCTCGGGAGCTCTTGGCGTGAGTTAACGTTCAACCTACCAGCGTCGTGTCTGAGCATGTTTTCCCGCTTGCCTGCTTTTGGGCCCTGAAATTCCTGCCAGAGCTTTTCCCTTTTCCGTCATGACTGTGTTGCAAATAAACAAATCTGGGGGGAATAAGAGCGGATTGCAAAACTGGCCCTCCCTTTCACAGCCCTTTGCCACACCAAACTAGTCAATTCTGAAATTTCTCGTGAAACCTGCATGCCCGGTGCAGTTTAGAAGCATCCCTGGCCCTAATGGCGTGTCTACACCTCAGTGGGGATGATTGTGGGGCCAAACTGATTGAGTTCCTGCTTTCAGGACAGAGAGAAATGGTCCTGCTTTTCCCAGGTAGCAGAATTTTGCTCCAGATCTCTGCACCCTGGTTGCCACCCCCACCCCCTGGCTGTACGCTTGTGTGAAGGTGCATGAAGTGTAACTGATGGCAGAAAAACCTGCTGTTCTCCTTTTGATGTTAATAACGATAAAGCAAAAGGAACAGTGTGTGTCTATCTTCTCCACAAGATTCCCACGCTCTGGGCAGTGGTTTTCAACACCAGGGCTGCTTTAAGAGATAAACTTGGTAACACCATGGACTATCAAATGCCTACAATGTTTAGAATACATGTCCCTTTTTTGCTGGTCTTACAGGTAAAGGGACCCCTGACCGTTAGGTCCAGTTGTGGCCGACTCTGGGGTTGCAGCGCTCATCTCGCTTTACTGGCCGAGGGAGCCGGCGTTCAGCTTCTGGGTCATGTGGCCAGCATGACTAAGCCCCTTCTGGCGAACCAGAGCAGCGCACGGAAACGCCGTTTACCTTCCCGCCAGAGTGGTACCTATTTATCTACTTGCACTTTGATGTGCTTTCGAACTGCTAGGTTGGCAGGAGCAGGGACCGAGCAACGGGAGCTCACTCCGTCACAGGGATTCGAACCGCCAACCTTCTGATCCACAAGCCCTAGGCTCTGTGGTTTAGACCACAGTGCCACCCACGTCCCTTACTGGTCTTACTAAGTCTTTAAATGAGCTGTGATGTATTCCTCTGAACTCTGATGGCAGAAAGACAAAGGGGCCCCTGGACTGAATCTCTCCGCTCTGGGTTTTGATTTCTGAACCAAGTGACAACCCAGTCTCACCAGTCCCTGGGTGATGCAAACCTTCTCTGTGGGTTAACGTTACAATCCAGAATTTCCCCTCGGGAATGAAAGCTCTTTGTCTCTTAGTCGTGGTCCGAAATGACTGGAATGAAGGTCTCATGAAGATTATTTTTGTGGAGATTTGAGGGATGGGCATTTAGCTGACCCTTGAGAGAATTTCCCCTTCGAAATCAGATTAGCTGATGGAGGCACTGACCTCCCTTTGCAGTGAGGCTGGGCTTAGTCACCTGGTGTCAACTGTCTGCTTTGCTTGGGAGACACATGGTCGGCTTCTGTCTGTCTGTCTGTCTGTCTGTCTGGTGTCCAGCCAGTGAACTGGCTGAGGCATTTATATCTCTGCCCCCCGCCCTGCTTCTCAGTCCTACCAAAAACAGCCCAAAGTCTTCTTTCCTCTCCCTCCAGTCACAGAATCATAAAATAACAGATAACAAGATGAAAGATGAAAAACCTTTTTTAATAATTCCAGTGGCACCTTTGAGATCAACTAAATATAAGCTTTCAAGATACGAGCTTTCGTGTGTAATACACACTTTGTCAGATACCCTGAAGCAGAGGTGGCCTCAAACTTATAAAATCATAAAACGTTAGAGTTGGAAGGAAATCTTACAGGTTACGTAGTCCACTGCGCCGCCAGGCAGGAATCAGAGCTGGGTTTTGAATATCTCTTGCGAAAAGAACTCTACAGTACTTTACGGTCGAATATTTCCCTGTCATTTTTGTAACCATGCGAGGAGCAACCTTTTAAGGGACTTGTAAGGGACTGGACAATTTGTTAAAATATATATATATATTTCGACTGCGTCAAACCAACATGGCTACCTACCTGAATCTTGTAAATTTCTCATTCTTCTAGAGGCCTCTTTGCCTCCTCTCCAGCTGAACCCTTGCCTGCCGCCCCCGAGCCCATTTAAATGAAGGGGTTAAGAAGGTGCGCCAAACTTGAGGCAGCCGGATTGAGAGAGGAAGGTTCTCAGGATGGCCCAGAAGGGATGAAAGGGATCCCTTCCTGGAAGAGTCAGAGGGGGCTGTTGGCTGAATGCGTTCTCCAAATGCAGAGGAAATAGACCTGGAATGGGAATTCCCACAGCTGTGCTTCCAGGTAGAAAACATGATGGAATCATTGAGCCAGGCATCATATGCATCCAGCACAAAAGAGCTCTTGTTGTTGTTGTTGAGTCGTTGAGTCGTGTCCACCTCTTCGTGACCCCCTGGACCAGAGCACACCAGGCACTCCTGTCTTCCACTGCCTCCCGCAATTTGGTCAAACTCAGGCTGGTAGCTTCGAGAACACTGTCCAACCATCTCGTCCTCTGCCGTCCCCTTCTCCTTGTGCCCTCCATCTTTCCCAACATCAGGGTCTTTTCCAGGGAGTCTTCTCTTCTCATGAGGTGGCCAAAGTCTTGGAGCCTCAGCTTCAGGATCTGTCCTTCCAGTGAGCACTCAGGGCTGATTTCCTTCAGAATGGAGAGCTTTGATCTTCTTGCAATCCATGGGACTCTCAAGAGTCTCCTCCAGCACCAGAATTCAAAAGCGTCCATTCTTTGGCCATCAGCCTTCTTGATGGTCCAGCTCTCACTTCCACAAAAGAGTTCTAGGGGACTGGACTAGATGAACCTTTGGGTCCCACCCAAATCGACAATCCTTAAGCTGAGGTCCGGGCTACCTTAAAGACCACCTGTCCTTATAGGAACCTGCTCAGCCTCTGAAATCCCACCCCCCTCACAGGACATGGGACAGAGACTCCTTGGTGGTGGCTTCTTGCAGGCAACTTTGGAACTCCCTGCCTAGAGATGTTAGACAGGCTCCCTCCTTGCTGTCCTTCTGCCAGCCGGTGAAGACCTTTCCATTCCAACTCTTTTTGAGGAAAGGGCTGGTGCTGTGATGTTTTCATCATTCTTGCCTGTTTTTTAAATGAATCTTATTATATTATTTTAATTCTGTTAGTGTTTCTTCACACATTAATGATTATCTTTTAGATATTTTTGGCTTGTTTTATTTTACCTGTGTAAGCTGCCTTGCGTCCCAGACTGTGGGGGGGGGAGGTGGGATATAAATAAATATAAAAACAATACAATTCTATGATTCTTATGTTCTGGGGCAGGGGGGCTCGTGTGGGGTGGTCTTCATTGGCCTTTGGGTTCCTTCCAGGGGCTCTGAATCAAGAAGCAGATTCTGGAAGACTGCCTCTCCCTCGGGGACAACATCTGCAACATCTGCAGTTTCAGAGCCAGCCTGAAACATTTTCTTGTTCCACAAGCAGCTCCACCACTCAAGGCGAGAAGGAAGCCCCAGGGATGTTTCCTTCTTTGTAGAGGATGCAGGATCAGGCCAAGACGTGGGGGGTCTGAGCGGGCACATCCACAGCATCCTCTAGCATCCTTGGAAGGGATCCTGGGACCATCCTGATGGTTGCCGTGTCGCATTTGGGTGGCAAGACTGAGACGCTGCAAAGTTTTGAGGTTGCCCCTCTGAGACCACCTGCTGCTTCCTGGGCCCCTTTCCTGTGTGGTTGCGTCAGTCCTGGGGGGCCGGAGCTTCCCAGTGCCTGTGGGAGGGGTGGCACCCAGTCTCCCTCTGCTTGGTTCCAGACAGTAGTAGTAGTAGTAACAGTAATTTATTATTTCTCCCCCGCCCATCTGGCTGGGTTTCCCCAGCCACAACTGGGTGGCTTCCAACAAAAGATTAAAAATCCATTAAAACATCAGTCATTAAATACTTCCCTAAAGAGGGCTGCCTTCAGATGTCTTCTAAAAGTCTGGTAGTTGTTTTTCTCTTTGACATCTGAAGGGAGAGTGTTCCACAGGGCGGGTGCCACCACCGAGAAGGCCCTCTGCCTGGTTCCCTGTGGTTTCAAGTCTCGCAGGGAGGGAACCACCAAAAGGCCCTCAGAGCTGGACCTCAGTGTCCGGGCTGAACGATATGGGTGGAGACGCTCCTTCAGGTCTACTGGGCCTTTGAGGCCGTTTAGGGCTTTCAAGGTCAGCACCAACACTTTGAATTGTGCCCGGAAATGTCCTGGGAGACAGGTGTGTATTGTGGGGTTTCTGTGCTTCTCTGTTTTCCGGGGCTTCTGCTGGGAGTCTGCCTGGCCAGGCTGGCGTTGGGCTTGTGCCAGAGTCCGGCCTCGCTCCACAGATGGGGGTGTTTTTTGGGGGGGTTCTGGTGCCCTTTGGGGTTTGTCTCCATTTGCTCATCCGGTTTGGTGCAGCAGAATATTCCTTTGGCAGACAAGTGGGACTTCCTGCCTGGGCCCAGCAGGAAAGGGAGACTCAGAAGAGCCCCTGGGCTGGATCAGGCCAGACTCCTGTTCCTCCAGGGGCCAAAGGGAAGACCCAGAGCAGAATGCCCCCCTCCCCCTTACTTTTCCAGCCGCTGGGATTCAGGAGCGTTGCAGATTCCGACTGCGGAGGCCAAGCCGTCCTGGCAAGGAGCCACAGACAGCCCTCTGCGCCTCCTCTTTTGAAGCTGATGCCTGCACAGGGGGATTTTCTGCCTGTGGGACTCCCTGCCTCATGGGGGACAGGGAATGGTTTAGGTTTGCTTTGATGAAACTCTGACAAACACCACATCCCTCAAGGATGCTGTGAAGAAGGACCAAGCCCTTCCGGAGTCTCAGGCAGGTGGGCGATGGCAAAGCAGCAACGGAAAAGAGTCTGTGCTGGTGTTTCTTATTGCTAACAGGATCTTCTGAAGCAGCGGCCAATCTGCCTTTTCCTTGCATCCCCCCCTGAAAGCAGGAGTGGGAAACCTCTGTCAGCCTGAGGGCTAATTTCCCTTGAAATAAAAAAATGTAAGGTTTTATATATATAATAAATGTTCGTAAGTGTACCAACCAAGCACCTACATAGATCAGCACAGGAAGACAAACCTGAAACCATTTTGACTCCCAAAATCATAGAATCATAGAATCATAGAGTTGGAAGAGACCACAAGG